>CACRXP010000005.1:642986-682548 GCA_902702965.1 Spirometra erinaceieuropaei
TGCGCTACATCTGCCTTATTCTGCCCTCTCTCTTACTCACTTTGCTTCGACTGCAAGGAAGTACACAGAAACGAATGCAGACACAACGACTGGCAAGGTTAAACAGCCCGTTTAGGTGTGCCACCCACAAGACCTGGCCTCTTTCCAGATTATGAAAGAGATAGCTGGGATCTAGCACAAATGCAAGCGCTATGAGAGTCATGTGAACAAGAAGAAGAAGAAGCCAGCTTAGTCCGACTGTCGCCCCTCGGAAAGGTCGAGTTATCACGCTAGTTGGCGGGCTTACAGGTCACAACTCATGTAGCGCCGCAAAAGGTCAAAGGTCACTAGGATCTGCTAGTAGTCCGCGAGGATGCAGTTGGCACATCTGGCCGCACTCCTTCGATTCCCATGAACCGGTTGACTGTTCCAGCCTCTCAACAAACAAAGTCGTGCACAGTGGTGGCCGATCTCATAAAATGTTGGCTGAAATTTTGAAATGCCTTTTCGATAAGGAAGGATTACTTAGGCACAGTTGTAATAGTGATCATCTTACAATATAATCCTATAATGTGTCGGACTCGGCAGGATTTCAGCTTTTGAATTCACTGCTTTTCCATCGCCCGTAGAGACCGTACTCATAAAAAATAACTACTTAAATAGTAGGCATCTTTCACATTGATCTTCGGTGTCTTGCGAATTCAAACATATTTTATAAAAAACACGAACACAAATGTGCTTCCTTTCAGTTGCTTGATGGATGCTCGCGTCATCTTTATATTTTATACTCGAAGTAGGAGTCTAATGAGGTTTTAAGAAAGCTTCTAACTATGAGGTTTTTTAAAACCGCGCAATATCCATTCATATAACATCGTACCTGTCCGTTTACCACTGCTGCTCATAGTCCTTATCCCTTGCAAAATATGACGGACTCTATATGGCATCTTTGTAAAAACATGGAGGAATATGTGATTTTCTTTACGCGGAACGCATGTAACTTATCGACTGAAATCACCAAGCGCTAATGCAACAACTGATCAGGCACCAAATTATTCGGGAATTAGGAAAATTTTTAAAACCATTACGATAATCCTTCTTCGAATATGAAATATACGATGACGTGATTCTTTAGCAAACGACCAACAAAGCAGATTTTGTTCGTGGTTTTTATAAAATATATTTAAATATACAAGAGCGTCGAAAATCAGTGGTAAAAATGCATGCTACTTAAGCAGTCATTTCTACCGAGAACGATTCATAAACAGTACACTCAAAAGCCAACGTCCTGTCGAGTCCAAAATATTATAGGATCATGTCGCAAGATAATCAGTATTACAGCCGCGCCCAAGTAATCCTTCCTAATCGAAAACACATTTCAGGATTTCAGTCAACCTTTCATGAGATGGGTTACTCACTGTACGTAAGCCACACGTACGACCTGTTCGCTACTCCAGATGTACCAGTCTGCAACACGGATGCCTCACATCTCATATGCGCAAAAGTGCCAAAAGGGCCATATTGAAAATGCACCATTGTAGCCTGTCCCTCGGTCCTGAGATGGACTGAGAATAAGCCCGGCCTTGCAGAGGCGGACACTCCTGTTAATCAGGGAGAGGTAAATGGGAATCATTAGCACGGCTAGCAGACGAGTCTGCACAGCTCAGAGATAAACTGCTTAGCGCGATGGTGGCGGAGGTTAGTTATTCGCTTCGTATCTAGTGGATCTCGTCTTCCGGCTGCATGTGCTTTTGTATTTTCTCTACTCCGCAGCTAGCAACAAATAAACTAGCTGAAGCAGGCATGCAGGGCAGGATTTAATGGTAACAAAAATTTCGCAGTGGTTCGTCAGGTGCGTCCTGTCGCTTCATAACATACATAACGAGTGGGAAGAATACAGCAGATTTGAATTTGTACCATTAAATCCTGTCCTGCTTGCCTGCTTCGACTTCGTACCGGGGATAAAATGCTACAAATAAACTAGTTGTCTGGAAGACACTGTGGGCACATAAACTGAGCTTCTAGTTGTTCCAAGTAACCTTCTTAAAAGTACAAAAGTAGCTTCCAGAAGGGACGAAATTCCCGCAGTCTGGTTAAGGGATTTTTTATTCTTAGAATGCACGCCACTCCCCCCCAATAGTAAACCTAGCAATCCTAACATGCCGTGATAGCACTTTTGCAGTTTCCATTTCTAAAGAGATTGCTCATGCTTCCACTTTTCCCACGGCCTATCCTAACTGCATCTCCCCGCTTGTCCTCTTTGATGCTTTGGATTCTGCCAATTGGAATTAGGATCGACATTTAGATTTTGCGATTATATTCGAATTTCCTTCATTCCCCAATGGTACAGTGTTCTGTACTCTCCAAACGACTCATCTATAAAGATGTCGGTCACGGTTAGGAGACGAAATATGCGCGTCATGTTTCGTCTCCCACGCGACCTCTATACACTCCTCTCCTAGTCGAAAAAACTCCCCACAGACAGCCTGAAGATGAAACAATGGCATCCATGACAGCACGCCTAAAAGCTGGTGTGAATACACCTACGTGACTGAACTCGACAAATGCAAAATTGATATTAAGCTTTTCATCAACCATAAAGTTCCGTCCGGACACTGGAAGTCGCTTTATTTTCACTTAAAAACGTAATTCAAATATTCGGACCAAAACGCGAATGTCATACATAGATTAGGAAGCTTGGTGTTTTTTTAGAAGAAAGATGTTTACATCCACAAGAACCCATTCTGTTTCAGCGCATGTTTTGAAATTGTCAAGTTTGTCAATTTTTCTCTCCCAGTCATTTTTTTCAAAGCCTTTCTTTGAGCGGTGCGCCTGAGGCGATACTGAGTTGTGAAGAATGCGCGTAAGGGATCAAAAGAGGATAGTATTTCGGCTGCTTCGTAACGAGACGAACGTGATAAGCCCTCTTCTCTCAAATGTTTACTGTATTCTGGCTAAAACTTTTATAAGCAAATTGTTTTCCAAGACTATCGTCTTACGGTAAAAGATGAGTCATTTAATGATCGAAAGCCGCGTGTCCCTTTCAGAATGACAATGCTTTGACATATTTATGTGAGTGTGGGCCTGAAAGATTGAACTCGATCGAAACAGTCAAGGCAGTGCCCGTGACACCATGGATTGCTAAGCTAATCTTCCATCATAAAGGAGCAGTCCGTAATTTAGTGGACATTCAAAATAACGACGTCGCTATGCGCAGTCTGCTAGGGCTGATCCCAACGGGTATTTTGTTGTCAGGTCATAAGCATAAACGGATAAAAAGACTAGAATGAACTTCATTTCGTGGGCGATAATTAGATGCAATGTTTCCCAGGGCAGATCACTCAAGACAAGTCGAACCGAACAAACGAACCAAATATACAACGAAATAAAATAAATGGTATATAATCCTCTTGGATGTCCTGGCAAAACCAAATAGTTGAATCTTTACCAATACCCACTCACTGCGTGACTAGTTAAAAAAATCTTTGTAAGTTCTGCCAGAAGTTCAACTAAAAGGCGAACTCATTTATGCCGTTCTAGTACAGTAACGAAAATTTGCTCTGAGGATCGGATGGAAGACCAGATCTACTTTTTTCAGGTATAGCGGAAAATATCCCGGACAAATTCCGCCATCCTATAAAATTAAATGTAAGTTGTGGTTTGGTAGCCCCACCTGATGGACGCAATACTGTTGGGCTTGGGGTAAAGGGTTAGGGATTACGGTTAGGGGCTATGATTAGGGATTATGCTCAAGTTGTAGGTTTAAGGGTAAAGTTTAGACGTTAGGGTTAGGGTTTAGGATTAGGGGTTATAGTTAATGGTTAAGGTGGTCTAGCGCCACTCTTCCTTAACCATTCAAAGTACATACGCGCATTCGTAATACCTTTGTTTTTGCATAAGACTACTTGGCCTCGTTGCCTGTACGTTCCCCGGCCCCAAATGTAAAAACTCCTGTTAAAACCGATCTCTTATTAGAGGTGACTGGGGTTTGCTTACTTCAGGTGGGATCACATAACCATATGCGATCAAATAAAAAGCGTTGTAAATGTCAGATCCAGAGAAACCCGTGAACACATACCTCCCATTCAAACGAGAAATCGCCTCCAACAGGATTAATTGGAGGCTTAGCCACACGGCAGATTGCGCATACATGGCCAGTAGCCTTGAGCTTTTTGATTCCACAACGACCATCTCGTTCAGACCGGATAAAGATACCTTGTCTACGCACGTCACCTCCCTTGTCTGTGTTTGGGGCTTTACCTGTGCTGAATGCACGCAAGGGCAGATGGTAACCCGGTCCGTTCAACTTCCTAAGATCAGAAGACAAGGTGTCAAGAGGTGCAGTACTAAAACACGTACGGCTCATTGGACACACAGAGAACGAAACGTTGGCGCTAACGATTCCCCTTTGCAAAGGTGCGATATGTCTCCTGTAGTATACTGGGGTCACTGCAGTTCAAAGGAGAAAGCCAGAGCTGTGCAAACATTTAGATCATGCAATCAGGTCTATTGGACGTTCGTAGAAAAAGCACCCCTTGTACTTTTGACTCAGGCCTAGCGTTTTTTACCACCCAACCCACTACTAAGAGACGCCGGAAACTTTCAAAAAACACCCTGTTTTGCAAGCAGTCCTATGGAATTACTTGATATACGGATACCGATATATTCTGGAGGTCATATACACCAGTCTCTAAGATCCTCTCTGTTATCTTTCTACTTGCTCTACAATAGGTAAAACAAAACAAAAACCGCACACACTGGCACTTGAAATTCAGACTATTCGCAGTAGAGATAAACTTATCTAACAGCATTTGCCATAAATCTTGTTGGGGAGTAATTTCCGGTAGAGTTCACACTTGCCATCATTCCCTCATATTCGCTCGAGAGCACATCCACCTACGAGATTTGTCATCGTCCAGTATTTCTCTTATGATAATGAACAGATAATTAGGCCTACCAATCAACTTACAGACAGTCCGCCGTGGAGTACCAATGTTTTAAGAAACAGCGATATAATAATTTTCATATTCCATGAATTAATGGAGAAGGGGAAAACCTTGTCCCTCTGCTCAAGTCATACTTATTTTTTCAATAACCTTCTGAATATTTCCGTGTACATCTAATGACTCGATGACTTGCGAATACCTGGTAACAGTCTTTGATTGTGGAGAGCTGACACCAAGAGCTCACCAAGGACGCCATAATTTCTGCCTGCTAACCCTACTCCTCAATCTGTAGTTCACAAAAACTTGTCCCCATTAGGTGGCAAAATGCTGTATGTTACAGTGAGTGACCGATCTCATGAAATGTTGACTGAAATTCTGAAAAGTGCTTTAGATCAAGAAGGACTACTTAAGTGCAGTTACAACACTGATTATCATGCGGCATAATCCTATAATGTTTGGGACTCACCAGGATGTCGGCTTTGGATGCATTTTTGTGACATTTTGCAGAAACCGCACTCAGTAAGAAATGACTGCTTAAGTAGCATGCAGTTTTCACATTTAGTTTTGATGATCTTATACATTCAAACATATTTTATAGAAAACATGCATAAAAATATGCTTTCTTTTACTCGTTTGGTGAGGAATCGCGTTGTCTTTACATTTTGTACTTGAAGAAAGGAAATATTAAGGTTTTGGAAATGTTTCTCAATGTCCGAATAATTGTGAACCTGACCAGTCATCGCATTAGCATTTAGCGATTTCAGTCTACAAGATGCTTGCTTCCGACGTAAGAAAAATCATGTATTCCTCTATGTTTTAAAAAAGATACCACAAAGAGCTTATAAAATATTGCGATGGATTTGGATTAGGTTCTACATTCCATGAGTAGCATCGACAAACGGATATGTGCGAAGCTGTATGAATGGATATTGCACGGTAATACAAATCTCGTAAGTAGCAATTTGTTTCTAAAGCCAAATACGCCCTTTCTTCAGGTAGTAAATGTAAAGCAACGTGATTCTTAACCAAACGGGTAAAAGAAATAATACTTTTGTTCATGTTTCCTATAAAATATGTTTGAATTTATAAGACCATCAAAAATAAATTTTAAAAATGCATGCGACTTAAGTAGTCATTTCTTACTGGGTGCGATTTCTGCATAATGTCAAAATATGAATTCAAAAGCCGACATCCTGGCGAGTCGCAAACATTATAGGATTATGCCGCATGATAATCAATGTTGTAACTGTACCTAAGCAGTCCTTCCTAATCGAAAGCACATTCCAGAATCTCGGTCAAAATGCCATGAGATCAGTCACTCACTGTATTTTTCATGAAAAATAAGGTGTCAAGTCTGTCTTTAGTTCGGGTTAACTTAGCACTTTTGAACATTTGGACAATTTAGTAAAACTGGTGTCTGCTTGCAGAGTCCCGTATGTTCCAGCAACTAAGATGACAGAGAACTTCCGATAGCATACTTCCTATCTGAAAACTTCCCCGAATTGTAGGAAAGGAGACCGTGAACTTAGAAACATCTATACCCCGGTCTCCTCCTCTCCCCTTTGACTTATAAAGAAAATCGAAAAATGGATTGCTTGAAATGGAGGAGAGAAACATGCGACGACAGGGCAGACCTCAGCTGGGTTCTCCGCTGTAATGAGGCCGGTGCGATTAATTTAACCAAGCAAAACCTGAAATTTCTTATTCTATCTTCTGGGAACACTGAAGTCCTGCTGCAGTGAACTTCAGCGCACAAGTTCCCGAGTATTAATTTTCTTGTTGTACCGCGTCAAGGTGACTTAATGTCTCGGTGGTACGGAGTGTTGTGGACTTGATCATTTTCGTAACTTATGTATAACTAAAACCATTCGGACTGTAGATAATCATTCACTTCCTTTTACTTTGAAATTAAGGATAAGTAGACTTTTGAACGACCATATATTCTTGCAATCAGAAAAGAGAATTAGGTTGGAATTCAACGCTCTAGCCAAACGTTTTGCCTTCTAAACGTTTGGTTTATGCAGCATATAAAGCCGCCTTGGTCGCCAATTAAGGGAAACCGACTCGTAAAACACCTACCGTGTGATCATGCAGTAATCTGTTTATTTTGTTGTGAGTCGTAGCAAAGAAACAAATTCTTTACTCCTGATAAGTTTCTGGGCTATGACAGACTGTATTTCCTCCCGACCATAACTTTAAGTTAATCGCATTCGAAGAAAAGCAATACTCGCGGAGATAAAGGAGGATCTGTCCGAACAGGGAACCGCACACATAAAAGTCGTCAGCCAATCCTGAAGAGACTAAACCGTGAAAGGATCATTGACATTATGCATAAAGTGGGCTGCCTAATGAAATTTCGCCGCAAATGCCTCCTAATATTATGGAAAATATGTTTCGTCTGTATTTAGAAAGTGATTGGGTGTGTGGTATTTGATTTTTTTATAAAACAGGAACCGATCAGCGGCTCAAATTTATAATTAAAGTGTCGTTATTTCGGGCTGTACAGACTAGGTGACGAGATAACATACTCGAATAATCTAACTTCGAAGTAACATAAATTAATGCTGAGCAGATATGATTTCAAAGAGAGAGAAATAAGAATTATTTTGGTCGACAAAATATCACAAAAGAGGCGGATGCCCTCAAAGGTACATTTGGACTTATGCAAGTTGATTCAAACTTCTTCTTGCTAGCTCTATTCCCGAGTTCTGACTAATACGCTTCCGTGAACGTTCACCCGAAGTAGACAAAAATTGGCATTTTGTTACACCGAACAAGAATACGACAGTTCGACCAACGAAAACGATGATGTCTATCACGAGATGCATCCAGTAGAGGCGACTTGCTCGTGAAGCAAATTTGCGCAACATTTACCCCACTTTGCTCATTCGCCAACCTTGAGCGGATGTCAAAACAAAGTCTTCACGACCGAAGACGAACCCCGAGGTAGGAGCCGACAGGAAAAACAGTTCCGTCTACGCGTGCCACGCACGAGCCCGTGCCCAGTTCAGGAGTGCTGGGCAGCCATAACCATATCTCCGATCTTGGGCAGCTATGTGATTTTTAACAGAGGTAGGAGAATCGTGCAAATAGCCAATACTTTCAGGAATGCTCCAAAATCAATGCTCGTTCGTCATTTGTGCCAAAATGGCCCGCTTCATGCCATCTCCCTCTTTTAGGATTGGCAGGAGTCTCTACAATTCCTCCCGGAGATCTGTCTGCAGAGCATAGAAATCGCCGGTCTCGAGACATTCTCGCCACTTTCCGAAATGGCAGGCGCCGACGATTCTGACTCTGTCTTGAGCGTAAGCCTGCCCCTTATCCAGGGTATGCATGAAAACTTGGGACAGGCGGCCTCGCCTCGTCACTGTCAATTAATGCATGAAGAGACAGATGTTCGAATTTGGCCAAAATACATCACACCACTGGCAGGACACGCGATTTTTTGACGACCTCTAGCTATGTGCAAGCTGGATACGCAACTTATTCGTCAGTTGTACGTTACTTATATTTGGTGTTTACGCAGATGTCCTTCAACTAGTTCAGACACATGATAAATGTGAAAAAAGTACTCGGCGCATATTTAGTTTGAGCTCCTGGTTGAGCGAACCTAGTTTCTTTTCTCATCACCCCCCTGTCTCAAGCGTCAGCATACGAAATATTTTAGGAATAACCTTGACGAAATATTTCTAGAAAGTGGTCCACTTCAATCTGATAGTCTCCTACGTCAGAACAGTGTGATTTTACTCGCATGAGCAAGCTTTTGACAAAACTCTGTTTTAGGATCACCAGATATCACACCAGCAGCAAAAGTGCTCGCTGAGAGATGTTAGCAAGTACCTGTAATGCTGGAATGATACCGTTCGACCTTAAAATATAATATTAGCTGCCTGTTCGCAGTTAATGAGCATTACGCGGTTATACCACGACGGCCGATGGAATTCGGCCCAAATACTCAGACATAAAACTTAGGTCTGAGCATATAGACCTTAGTATATACTGATGTACTCAAAGCTCGCAGTTAACTTCTGAGGAAGTTGAAGAGCAGCAACACTCTGTTTGCTCAAGGTAGGCTACTACTTCTTATGGTCTAAAATGGCTTTTGCATATGTTTTTGGGAAACTGAAGTTGCTTACCAGAACAGGTCTCTCCTGCCGCGGACGTCTGGAGGAGTTTGGTCGGCTCTCCATTTCAAAACGTTTAATGCCTCAAATCGATTGGAAGTTTAATCTACTGGCCGAGTTTGTTGGGTAGCCAGCTTTTTCATTCCCTTGTCGCCCCAGTATTTTGTAGGGATTGACGACCGCTGTCTTTCTGGGTCCTCACCTCGACGGAGGATGGCTGTAACGTCGCCTCCAGTTCAGGTGAGATTGTCGTGGAACCGAGTATGCTCGGATTTCTTAAATTACGCGTGATAATCTTGTCCCGATGCCTATGTATATACTGACACAGGACTTTATAAACCGCAAAAAAGTTTTATTGTTTTTCCGATGAAGTTGCCACCGAAATGCCACCTCGTTCCGCTTTAGAGGTGTCTTGGCTTGCAAGTCATATTGGAGAAAGTGGCTACACTGTCGATCTTCAGGGAGCGACTTCTGTCATTAAGTATCTCGAAGGTAGAGACCCGATCAAACTCTTCTGAATATCGGCAACGGGACAAATCTGGTCCGTTGAGCACCTGCAGTTTCTCGGATTATCCTTATGGCACTCCAACTTTTGCCAACCTAAGCATATGTTTCTTTTTTAGTTAACGCCATGCATAATGTTCCGTCAGTCGTTTGCTAAAAGTGACCAACTAGAAAAGAGTCTTTCATCGTCACACATGTGTCCTTAGTGTACCGCCCCATCTTCACTTTAATATGGCTATCATGTAATATGAGTTCCAATAAGTAATTATCAACTAAAAACACTGGGGAATTTTAAAATATTAACAGACTGCACTGGATGGGCATATTTGCAGGTAGCTAACGACAATTAATCTAAAAACTTATAAAAATGACTTGTGTCAGTTTTCTCATTACAACAAATATATCCATGTTCAGTTGGAAAAATTCTATAATCAATTCTCGTAGGACACTGGTAATGCAAAGGATGACACCGAACTGTGGGTAGACTTTAAGTCATGTCATATTGAAATTTGTCATTGCATCTATTTGCAATGTCAACAATAATTACTTTCTATGACCTCAAATGCCTACTCGAACTCCGATAATTTTTCATTAACGCGCTCATTTCCGCTGCCATACGAAGGCACAGGATAATACTTTCGGCAGAAATTCGGACAGTGTCTGTGTTTTCTTGCATTTCGTCAGCTTGCTGTCTGGCGCACTGCCCCACCCGTAAAATCCAAATGAGCACCATTCCCGTATGACACCATCCAGAGTCTATCAACAACTCATCGGGGCACTTCACCCTACCGTTGCCCTTTGTAATTTAGAGGCACTTAAAGTGTTTTCAGGAGGTCATCAATTCATTAAAATCAGTCCCCTCGTCAACAGGGGTGGCCTAAATGTACAGTGAGTGACCGATCTCACAAAATGTTGGCCGAAATTCTGAAATGCGTTTTTGATTTGGAAGGTCTAATAAATTCAAATTGCCCTTCGTAATTTAAAGAGGACTCAAGGCACCTAAAGTGTCTGCAGGAGATTATAAATTCATTAAAATCAGCTACGATCTCAGCAGAAGTGACCTACATGCAAAAGTGTTCTTGTACAGCTTTCCGTAGACTCGTGAGCGCAACAATTTTGCGACCTGGGGTCTCGCAATTACACCAACCAGAATGACGGTATGTGTCTTCAGTTGGAGAAAGCATAACTGAAATGTATGATAACCAGCCTGTTTGGCCATAACGTTCGGTCCGCTTACACTTGGAATCTGCACACTACTGGCTAATGACGACAAGTAAACCAAACTAACGCCTGCAGTCCGCTACGCGTTCTACGAAACCTGCCTTGAATTATGACTAACACTTTAGATTTTGTTGAAAATAGTTTTTTTAGACTATCAGCTTGCATATTCTAAATGTGGTCTTGATATTGACCTTGACATTATCAACGACAGGACGCCTGCGCTTAATATGTTCTAACGCGGCGGACTCCTCGAAATGCATGGTAAGCTACATACAGGTCATTTTGTTGGTAAGATGGGATTATAATAATGGAAATCCTTGAAGTTGGATATCTCGAGTGCACCGGATATTGGAGGGCCATAGTTTGGAGTCTTTGATTTGTGGTAAAATTTCGTGTTCACATAATTAACCATTAAAAAAAGGAAAAGATAACAGTCATGAGTAGGGTCACAATCGTTTTACAAGTATCTTTTTGGTACCAAGGCATTGGTGTCTAACTCAGTGTGCACTCAGGCGACGCTGTCTTGATGACGGATTTAAACCACCCCTGTGCCCTCTGAACTGAAAAATAAAGTAGGGAAAAAACGCAGAAGTTGTTTCGACAGGAAGTGGGCTGCTTTGTACGATAAGTAACAGAATACGGCTGTCGACACAAACAAAAACAATGCAATTACCCTCACTGAGTTCAGCACGGTTCAAGTTAAACTGTCAGGCTTAGTTTGAACAAATATAAAAAGTTGAGACGACGAATTATTTTTTCATGTTGCAAAGCCAAATCTACGGCATTACTAAAGTGAACTGCAAAGTGGATAAAATAGGGTATAATCGCACATTTAACTACTCACTACGTCGTGCGGACTTTTTAACGCAAAAAAACTGTTAGTTATGGGTCTGCATTCACCTCTGTGGATTTGCGGCTGTCTTGAGCAAAAAATTAATTTTTAAGGGGAGTAAAGCAATTGTTGCCCTCTACAAATTCCCTCCATAATTTAACTTAAAAATAAGTACACGTCTGCAATCTTACGCTGCTCACCAGCCTAGTATTCTGACTGGTCTGCCATGTCACCTGGGACTAAGTGTGGGCGAGCGTCGAATAAGTATCTACTAAGCAGCTTTTTAATATTTAGCATTTAAAAACACTCAATTTCTTATTGTGTCAGTGAGCAAGAGAGAGACTTTGACTCCTCTCACTCTAACCCACCATCTGGCTAAAATAGGCGGTTAGGAAGGCGAAAGCCACATATATATATATATATATATATATATATGTAAGCTTATGTCAAGTGGGCGTTTGATCCTCACTGTTGTGGTTAGGATCTCACTCGATCCCATTCTGTCCGCCCGCCAGCTTGCTACTGGACTGGGATCGAGTGAGATACTAACCACAACAGTGAGGGTTAAACGCCCACTTGACATGCTTATATACCTCACTTCATAAGGCTTATGACGTACTGATGATCGGTAACGACTGTGAAACAGATGTCTGCGTCTGGTCTGTTGCACTCTTGGCGAGCTGCTCATGTATTATATGTGGTATGTGTCCTCTGACACAGCGTTCGTTGTCGCCAGTAGCAAGCTGGCGGGCGGACAGAATGGGATCGAATGAGATCCTTACCACAACAGTGAGGGTCAAACGCCCACTTGACATGCTTATATACCTCAATTCATAAGGCTTATGACGTACTGATGATCGGTAACGACCGTGAAACAGCTGTCTGCGTCTGGCCTGTTGCACTCTTAGCGAGCTGCTCATCTATTATATGTAAGTGTATATTCCTCGTATACATGGGAAGTGCTATTATGGAAAATGGAAATAATTCAAACATATCAACTGTGTATTATAAGTGGATTTCAGTGTTCACTGTCTAGTCTACCACTTAAGAGTGACATGCGATCAGAACTAAGAGAAACAGCAGCACAAATTAACTTACTTTCAGACAAGCAAATAATAGATTGGGCAAGTGACTACTGGCTGAGTTGAGTCCTACCAAGTGGATTTTTCGGATGAGACACTAAAATGTGTGTCCCCCCTCTCCCAATGCCAGCTTACCTGTTCAGTCATGGAAGGGCACATATGGGTCTTAAAAAAACGATTTATCATCTATTATACAAGTTCTCGTAACTGGCGGATATTTCGGACTGTCAGTCGTAAATTAATATTTGCAAGCCCATTTGAATCGTTAACGATGTGCTCAACAAAATCTATTTCCACATTTCTTCCCTTGTACCCGACGAGGTCAGCGCAGTAAATACAAAACTGTGAGTAATGCTTGGGAAATACTTAATGAGTTGTCAACACCCCACAACTTTGGCGTGACTAGTTTGCCTAAGCAGGCGAACAACGCCAGTCGACCGGCTCCGGCCTTCTCCGTTTCCAAGTTTCTCCCGCCCGGAGGAGGGGGTGGGACTTCTAGTTAGATCCTTTCTTCCCTAGCCGTCAGATTAGCAAATACTCCCGCTAAGGACGTATGACACCCACCACCACCATCAGCAGTCCGAGGATTTGGCCCTGTCACGCGGACGCCACCACCTCCCACGGCGAGCGCTCTGCACGAGAAGGGCCCTGACTTGAAGACGGTCCAGATGGGCATGGAGGAGCGTGGATGACAGGTCTGTCGTCCTTCCTACCATCCAGTTAGCAGATAACACAGAGGGTGGAGGGAGAGGGTACGCGTGCTCTGCGTCCACGCGCGTAAGACAAATCCCAGTGCCAGCGCTCCTTCTCTCAGCCGGTATATCCATTCGTCGTGATTTGTGCATGGCGGGGGAAAGGCAATGTGCAGGCTTGAGGCCGTGAAGAATTGCGCGTGCACTTACATGCACAGAGATATCGGTTCCAGCATCTTACCAGCCTCCCTGCTCTCGCCTTCCTCTCGGCTCTTCTGCTGAAATCTTGTGTATCGCCAGTCCGCCAGGAAGGGGAGATGTCCTGTTTCTCCTTATCTTACAACTTCTGTTTCTGCCATTTTTCGGCGTTTTTACGCCCATCGGCTGACTACTTTGGTATGTCTTGCATAAGAAAACAAAAGTCTCCTTCCCTGGTGGCTTTCATCTGTTTATCTTAACAGCAGTCATCATTGTCTTTAGCGTACAAGATTGACGTTCTCTAACATATCTTGATTGAAGGACAAAAGTGGACCTCCAAGATTGCTTCTGAACTTAAAATCTAGGAGCAGATCTGAAACGTGTTGTATGATGACACCCGAAGTCATGTCAGTATTAGTTACTGACAGCAAACAAGCCAAGAAGTTTTTTTCACGTGTTCAGTGTCTTCATCGGTAACACTTCTCATATGCATTACTGAGTGGTTCCCTTTAAGGAAATGCTTCTTTCTGGCTTTAATTATCATGAATGCCTCCGGGAAATGAAAAAAGACAAGCATCATCTATGGCAATGCAAAATAAGTAACCACTTGGCTGCTATTCTCGACCATATTTGTGCTTGCATGCCCAAGTATGATAAGGCTATTTGTTGTGAAAATATTTCATTAAGAACTCCATGTTCTAAGGCAGTGTTTTTCCCACTACGTAATTTTGACCACCATTCTCATTCTTCACCAGACCAAGTCTCGGATGATTGTCTCGAGTATATATTTTTGCCTTCTGTGAATGAAGGCAGGAGCTTGAGTACGTTAGTTTTCCCAATTTCTGAAAATATTTGTATTTGTAAAGCACAACCCGGAACTTTAAAAGATGTTCCCCACGGTTGAGTGGCAGTCTACTAATGACAAGCAAAGGATGGATCATAACGTTTCTTTAGTTGTGATGGTATAGAAATACACAGTGCTGTTTAAACATTTTCGATCGCAAACTTATCGTTAACTGCTCTTCATGCCCTTAAGAATTGCCATCTGAGTACTGCTTTAGTACACCCAACGCTCCAGCCTTCTGAGCTGCGAGGCCCCGCCGGTGGGGCCTCGTAGCTCAGGCAGTTAGAGCGCTGGCTATACTAAAACTTTCCCCTCGCTGACGTGGGTTCGAATATCACCGTGGCGCTGAGTTTTTCACAGCTGGAACAATAGGATTTTAGACATTCAGTGAAATCAGGTTTTTTATAACTGATGCTGCTGCTCCAGTAAACAGCTCCATACCTGTTGACCACAAGTAAAAACTACTGCTGCTGGAAGGGAAGTCTGCTTGGTCGCTCAAACAGCACACCCTCATTAAGAAGATTTCGAAGATTTCTAGAATAATTGAAACTGGAGTACCCCCCATTCCCACCGAAAGCAGGTGGAAGTAGAAACACGAATGTTTACTGGAAGGATGTATTATTGGATCCTATTACGTCTACTGCACCTTAGTTAATCAGTCTGGTCGAACGATGCGTAACATCGTTTACTCCATCGGCCACATAAACGGGCTTCAATTACATGGATACAATGGGTGCAGGGGGTCTGAAGTGAACTTGTACAACTGCCTTGAGTATGTTCGTCCATTTACCGTCGAAGCTGGGGGATATAGTATGCATAGCGGCGTGATGTATTAATGTGTATATAATCTGCGCTGCATAGGAGGGGTAGCAAGGGGGACATGAGATTCACGTCGAAAATATTGCGCCAGATCTGGGAACAGCAACATCTCAGGATTATCCCAGGTTGACCGATATAGACAAATGGTTTTAGATATTTTTATTTTTCTCGGAAATATGTGTCAAATCTTAAGGTGAGTTCTTGGACAAAAACCCCCTCACCCTCGATTAGATATGGACTTTTGAATGAAGCCTATAAAGGGTCTGTGAAATGACTACGCAAAATTCACATTATGCGACAAGCAAATGCTGTTTATGTGGTAAATCAATGAATAAGTACAGCGCTTGATCCCTGAAAATGGCTCCTAAATTGGCTGATGTGATCAGCAGTAGCTCTTGTACATATGTAATCTGGAGCGAAAATGATTGGAACCATGAAGGACTGTTGAATATCTCACTGCGCTTTCAGGACGATGTACTATTCACGCGTACGAAATTCATTCGGCATTTTTAACCCCCATTTGGGGAGTGTGAGAGCCATCTACCTATACTGAATGCACACCAGTCAAATGCGTCCGGTATTTCTCTCAAACGTCCTCGACACCACTATTTAGACCTTTCTGAATTCATACAGAATAGCAGATACTTTGAGAAGGGAGTCGTCAGTTTGAAATTACACACTGACACTTTTATCAAATCGTGTTCCCTGTTTGCATTAAAATAATTCAAATTTGATCATAAATACCAAACAAGGTGCTCTGGAGATCTGCCTATTACAGGAAATGAATTGGCGATCATAATGTTTACAACCAGGCCGTGACTGCTGAGTGAGATTAATATATAAAAACATGACCAGTCAAAACTCGACCACAACAATAGTGCCAAATGGGTCTCGCAACTGAAATGGCTGCCTACCCTTAAGGTATAATTCCCCTGATTCAAGATGAGCAGGTGGAAACCGCGGGCGCTTGAGGATGGGTTGGTTGGGAACGGAATCTGGACACCCCCAGTACTACTGGATGGTATTCGTCTAACTTTCAAAGTAGGTTAGAGTTAGAGTTGGGACTAGCGTCATAGTTTGGAAGGTTAGGATTACGGTTTGATTAATGACGGCAGGTGTTGGGGTTAAGGTTGACGTTGGAACAAGAAAATAGGAAACCCCTGAAATTACGCTTGTGTTCATTTGAAGTACTGGGGGTTCATATCCCGGTGTCCGATTGAATTCTTGACAATAAGGCAAAAACTCAGGAAAAGGGCATATATTTTACTTGACATTACTGCCTCCTACGTTGTCATTATATCCGTTGCTTCATCTGTAATTAGATTATGCATTCTCTAAGACTAGAAAACCAGATATACATTAATAGCTCTTCAAAAGGGGCTCGATAAACTTGTCATTATACCGGCAAGTTCATATGCGCACACATTGTTGGGTGTTTTTAAAAGCAAATATAATCAAATATGATTAAACTCACGTCGTCCGGTGGGGCCTCGTAGCTCAGATGTTAGATCACTGGCTGTACCAAAGCCTCCGCTTGCTATCGTGCGTTCGAATCCCACCGAGGCACCGAGTTTTTCACAGTTGGCTCAAAGCAAATAATTTATTATGATAAATTACCCCGGTATGGATGGCCCGAGAGGCCAGAAGAGGTTATTTAGACGATGACATTTGTCAACTGGCGTTGTAATCCGTTAAACCTACGATAAAAAAAACGTGGCCCTGCTTACAATTTTGTTACTCTGGACGTCCTTGGTGGAAGAACATACAAAATATGGAAACTAGCACAGCCATCGAGCGTGTGTCGCTTTGAGAAATCGAACCATTAACTTGGCATTGAACACTGAAGTCAGCGGTTGCTATCTGTTCAGACAGTTCCTATTCTTTGACCTGACTCGTAAACCGGGCCCACTACAGACTTAAGACCCATTAGTCGAACAGCCGGTAGGGCACCCGGTGTGAGACTAAGTGCCTGACTGCTCAATTTCAAACCGACATCGCCTGTTTTCTATTTGTGACAGCTTCCATTCCTCGCACTACATGAGGCTAATGATAGGCTGTTGTTTTCCTATATCTACTGTCAAATGTTTTAAATAACATCGGAGTTGAACAGATTTTCAGATGGATTTGTCGGATTCATCTTGACTGAAAGTTTATATCAGTGATTAGGGGCACCTGCTTTTTGAGCCATCTATCTTTGGCAGTCATCTCATTGTATAGGCGTGATATAGCATGTACTTACCTCCTCGACAGAATGGTTTATAACATCCTTCCGCCATCGAAATACTTGTCAAATTCTATTTTTTCTATTCTCGCGCATTTAATCGATACGAACCACCGAGTCGATGCCAAGAAAGCATTTCAGGTTGTCTACCGGACACCAACATGCTTCTCTAAAGGCCTACGCCAACGGATACTAGCAACGGCAGAGGCAGTAGCTATACGGTTAGTGAATCCGGTGTTATGCTGTCAGAAAACTCTGACACAAGCGCTTTCGCTGCCGTTGCCAACGCCAACCCCAAGTGATGAAGCCATGTCGCCTCAAATCCCTAATCACGATGATGGGTACTCCGTGTACTCAACCCAAAAACATTACTCAAAGACTCTCTTACCCCCCTCCCCTAGCCCTGACGACTAACACCCGCCGACCTTCTCATGCGGGCGGCGTGGCGATGATGAGTGTTACTGACTTAATAGCCCTTGAGGCATCTATAAACACTGTTGATTTTGTACATTTTCATTCGTTCATGTAATTGTATTGGCCTGAGGAAGAATTCCCGAAAACGTGCGTTCGCCAACTTGACTTTTTGTATTTTAGGTAAGCTATCACAGTAAATCCCCCCAATGCCTCGGTTGCATGAGTGGTGCAGGAACGGAGAGGTCCAAGGGGATTCTTTGTTATTTTTTTTAACTGAATTTATATCTGACAGATAATTTTTCCGTGTGAGCCGTTCCACTGCGAAACGGTCCTATTCCACCATTCTTGCTTATCATCCCTGTAAAATTACAAAGATAATATTTTGGTCAGATGTGTCCATGTAGTCCACCTGAAGTAAACAAACCCCAACCTCTTGTAATACGGGACCGATGGTTATAGGTGCAGCCTGGGAACGCACAGGTGACGAGGTCAAGTAGTTGTATGCAAAAGAAAAGCTATTAGGAATGCGCGATTGTACTTAGAGTGGTTGAGAAATAGTTGTCCTAACCCTCAACCCTTACCCTCACCCCCTAACCAGAACCCCTAACTTCTAACCCCGATCCCAACAGTATTGTGTTCATCGGGTGGGGCTACCTAACCATATATTGCAAATATTTTTTATTTACCTATATACTTAGGCATTTTGGCTACAATTCTGAGAATTACAGAACGCCGTGTCGCATACCTGACGGCGATGCCCGTACTGCCGACAGTTCAAATATCAATGCAGTCAGGTGACGCAGATGCAGAAATGAACCACAGAATGCATTTCTGTCCTAGTATCGCCATTAAAGGCAGTTCAGTGAAATGAATCCTTTTACTATCACGATCCACTTAGGCGTGGTGAGGTTTCTGACCAGACTTGATTCACGTAGTCTGACGTATAAAGGTTTCGTATAGACTGAAGTGAGGAAAAACCCAAGGAATTTCATTCCTATTACTTGATCAGAAAAACGACAGAGGAGGTCGTTTTTTGAAAGCAAACCGGTCAAAGAGTCCGGTACAGAAGCATTGAGAAAGACGCCCGACTAAGTCTATATACGTCTGTGCGTTGGCATCCAACCACAATGTCCAGTCTATGTGAGTCACACGCTGGCAGTCGCTTATTGTCGGCACGGTGTAGCATTTCAAAGCGTCATTCGACTTTGAGCTGGTAACAATGAATCAGCATCTCCTATCATGTTTCCTATCCAGCTAGCAACTGCCTTTGATCATGGTATTCTCTCCGATGCTGGCTGTCCGGTGCGGGAGTGGTGTCGCCCCGGCGGTAGTCATTGTAGTCTTTTACCTTAACGTCTAGCAGGAAGGTTTTGGATGTTTGCTAGTCCAGTGTTGCTCCGATTGGTTTCCGTGCGCTGTGGTCAGAGATTCATATGTGTAGTTAGAATGCCAAGAGGTAGAATAAACAAGTTGGTCAGACAGCGATGTCTGCATATTAGTCAAATCAGAAGTGGCCACTGAAATAGGAACTCAATTTTGCCGACGGTGAAAGGCTCGATTAATTTATGCTGGAGACTTTCCCGGTGATAAGTTTTTCCGAAAAACCTCGACTCTTCTCTCCAGAAACAGAAGACAAAATTAAAGATAATATTTCTAAAATCGCTAATGTAACTTGTTCCTCGTGGACGGGATTAAACGTGGGCTTATTTATGAAGGTCACTTTTAAAATTTACGCCTTTTTGCATCTTAATGATCGCGACGTAAGTTCACGAATCCTGCCATATTTTAAAAGCGGCTTGCGCAGATGCATTACCTTAAGATGTCCACGCAATCCGTCGCAAACAAGTCCTGGAAGCTCCTTTACGATTTTTGTCAGCAACGCACCGAAAATTATACCAAAGAAGAAAACACCTACTATTCCCCTGGGGATTTGGGACTCATAAATTATTCATCATACTAGGCGCGAACGGTGAATACCCTAATGGACAGCTAATGGTAAGTAAAAACGTCTTATCATGTGACCCCTCAAGGAAAAACAAGATAGACAGTGAAAAACTCGACTCGTAATCTCATCACATTTAAAGCCTGTGACGAATTTAACAAGGAGCAAAGTAGTAAAAGGCTGCGACTACTTTAGCGGGGAATTCTCTGTCCATCTTAATTGAAAAAAAGGATTTTGCAGGAGTGCCGACACAAAGAGAGAGCCTGTTACACGATGGGATTTAAATTATATTGGTGGTCGTTTTCCCGTTACTTTGTGATTTAGAAGTGTACGGCCCCATGCGATTTTTATTTTGTTTACTGAAGCTAGTCTGCACAGATATCTTCTCTAAATGCGATTGTTTAAAATAAAGCAATATATCTATACGGTAACGGCATTATACCGTCCTGCCTACGTCGACGCTAGCCAAAAACCCAGACACGTGTTTTGACGATATTTTGTTGCTGCGTGTCACAGCTGCCAGAAGTTCGGCTCTTCAGTGGGAACCCCTAGCGTTCTTTATGTGGTTTCTGGTAATATGAACTCCAGAGAATTATCAAGGGAATAATTTCAAAAATTACTCAGTGCTGGACTTGGAGTTAAATCTGCGGGACATGACTTTTAGGGTCAGAACCGAAATTTCAATGAACATTCCAGTCGAAGACAGTAAACTACTGCGGAATAACCACGTAATGCCCATTCTGCAAACACGTAGTACCAAGAGTAGTATTAAATTCATACGGTAAAGGTATTACACCATTCTCCCGAGATAGCTACCAGGGAAAAGCCCATACACATCTTTCCCGATATTTTACCACTGCATGACATAGTTGCGAGGGTTTCAGCTCCTTAGTGAGTCATAAAACGTTGTCTATGAGGTTTCTGGACTCCAGATAAAAGGTAAGCGAATAATTTCAGCCATTATCCAATGCGCAACATGGGGCTACGTAATATATGTGCTACTCATTGGGATTCAATTAGTTACTGAAAAGTTGATACCTTGTGAATTCAGGCAGATGCACAGTTGTTTGCAGCAAAATCTCTCCGAATAAGGAGCAATTTTCTCCGATATACGGTTTCTCGCAAAAAAACGATGACCATTTATCGCGCAAGTGAGCCACGTACTTGATTCCATGCAAATGAATGCCTCACTTTATTCTTGAAAGTTTGGTCCAACTGATTATTGTCTCACGCCTTCCTGTTTTCTTGATTGCTCGCGCTGACAAGATTAAGGAATGGAGCCAAATGATGAATTTAATACAGATTAGTACACTGTGAGATTTGTCGACGTAAATCACCGTTTCCAAAACTATGACTGCTGACCACAAACAAAATTTATGAATACATATAGGGATTGGAGTGTCAATGCTCTACGGATGCAACTGCGGTACATGGCAATTTTCCAAAACAGGCATTGCCGTAAAAAATCTGTCGAATTTTTGTTACTTGATTTATTTGTGGGAAATATAGTCCCAGATTACCGTATACGTATAAGAATACACGCTTATGATCTATACTCTTTTTAGCATCTACGATAACTAATTCTTAGAAGAAAATCATTTTCTTAGTGCGTATTTGTTGTCTGATTTCAAAACTTGCGCATATTCGATCACAGATCCTAGAAATTGGACAGAAAATCTCCACTGCTACGAACATTTTCTTAGTATATTCCTTCCACCTACTCAGTTGATTTTTCATTCCATATTTATAGTAACCCGTCATCGGCACCAGAGTTCTGCATAAAAATGTAATATTAAATTGTTTTAGGTCAATTTAGTAACATTGTACCAGGAGGGCAAAATTGCAACGTTTACACAGCATTATGAAAATATTTGAAACATTAATAACATCTTTGCATGACTGCATAGTTTGTGACTGGTATGCATACTAATTATTACTCTTAACAGCCAAATTGTATGTGCTTCATTAGTAGTCAGCCTTTAGAAGACCGAACGAAATAATGGAACGCGCTTCCAAGTACAAGGACTTACCTAAGTACGTCTCCAATTCCAATTCACATAACAATCAATCGAAAGTTACTTCATGAACGATGGCATCCTGGCATTTAATAGGAGGTTTCTGAAATCACTCATGCGAAAAACTGCCATCCAAAGTATTTTCATTTCCTTCCGTTCACGTGGATTCTGTTGCATATTCACTGAGCAGCACCAACTAACATGCAAATAATGGACTTTGTGAAATATTTTTGGATGTCTCTGAATGATTCAAAAATGTAAACTTTTAAAATAAAAAGAGACCTGTCCTTAAAATAACAAACGAGATGATAACATAAGTGCTCATGCAATATACGCAAAAAATCTAAATGGCTCTCATTCCTTCCAACAACGGAACTTGGTATGCTCGCGGACAGAGAGTTGCTAAGAAAGTTGCTGCCTAATTTCCTTTGATTTTCTCTTAAGTGATATGTGCAGGTAGTTAGAATCAAGCTCCACCAAAAACGGGTGTGTTATCACTTAGAATAACGTGAAAGTAAGCTCTAAATTTACCCCTAAAATACTAATACCCAAAAAGGTTTACTCGACTGAAAGAGTACGGTAAACTTTGACCAGTGTGTCACGAGTGCTTCCATTTGCACTTCCCACATCCGTAAAACTCGGCCCACATGCGACTGCACTCAAGGCCCACGGTCGAGAGTTCGTGGTGAAGGTATTCAGAGTGTTGGCTGCAAGCAAAGCTTTGAAATTGCTGTTTTCGGTTGAGACCTCACCGTGGCCGTCGAAGTTTGTACAGTTGGGTCGCATGAATTATGTGAATCTGGCAAACGCACCCTCCAATAAAATACATGCATTTCTGGGAGACGTGGCGTCAACGAGAAATGCCTTAGGACTTCAGGGACGCCACAATCGTCCATCTATAGAAGCGTAAAAGGGACCGTCAAGTATGCGAGGACCACATAGGTACCGTCTTGACCGACATCGCCGGAAAGGCCCCTGCTCGAATCCTTCTCAACAGCCCTAACAGGCACCTGGAACAGGGTTTCCTGCCGGAAAGCCAGTGTGACATGATCTTCGCCGGACGCCAACTGTAGAGGAAGTGTCAGGAAATGCGAACCCACTTCCACTTTGCCTTCGTGGATCTGACGAAAGCCTTCGACACGGTGAATCGCGAAGGACTGTGTAAAAATAATTCAGAAATTTGGCTGTCCTGGGCGATTCACTCAGATGGTGTGTCAGCTCCACGATGGCATGGTGGCACGCATCACGGACAACAGAGCCGTCTTAGAAGCATGTGCGACGGAGTGAAGCAGGGCTGCGGCCTCGCGCCCACCTTCTTCAGTCTTGTATTCTCTGCTATGCTGATGGACGCCTATCGTGACGAACGCCCGGGGTCCACATCGCCTACAGGATGGGCGGCCACCTCATCAATCAGCGGCAGATGTACTTCCAGTCGCTAGTGTGCACAACCACCGTCGACGAACTTCTGTTCGCCAACGACTCCGTTCTCAACGCTACCTCCAAAGGGGAAATGCATAGGAGCACAGATTTATTCTCCATCGCCTGCGAGAACTTCGGTCTGATTATCAACATGGGGAAAACGTGGTCATGCACTAACCGCCACCCAACGCTGCCTACGTCGCACCCCAAATCACCGTGAAGGACAGTCAACTACAAGCAGTGGACAACTTCACATATCCGGGCAGCATCCTCTCCCAAAACACTGAAATCGACGACGAAGTGGCCCGCCAAAGCCAGCCAAGCCTTCGGCCGTCTGTAAAACACAGTTTGGAATCGCCGCGGTCTCCACGTCAGCACCAAACTGAAGATTTACAAAGCAGTCATCCTGCCGACGCTGATGTGTAAACCTGGACGATGTACAAGAATCAGAAGCCAAGACTCAACTTCTTCCACTTCAGCTGACCTTGATGGATACTAAAGCTGGGGGGCTGGACCGGATCTCGGACACGGACGTACTGGGACGGACGGGCATTCTCAGCATCTACGTTATGCTGGGACAACTTCAACTGCCCCGAAGCGACCACTTCGTGCAGATGGACGACGAGAAGCTACCCAGAGGATGTCGCCACGGATTCTCGTCGGCAAGGAAGTCATGTCCGACGCTAAAAGGATACCCTGACGATCTCCCGGGAAACCTCGTTTGGCACCGACCGACCTGTAGGAGAATAGTAAAGACAGGCGCAGCAATCTTCGAAGTCAACAGCATTACCACCACTAAAGCCTAACGCGAAGAGCGCAAACCTCAACTGTCCCCACCTCACAACGTCATTGATCAACCGTCCGCGAACTGCCCGTGATATCAGGGGACGTTATAAGCCCTAATCAGTCTTATTGGGCATCTCCGACCCAACTGCAGCCCCATCAACACCATCAGCCATCACAAACATCCTAATTGTACCTCCTACGCAAGTGATAAGCACGCGTCTCGGCTCCTCTGCTGCATGTGTGGTCCGAGTCGGAGACTATCATGGTGCTATCAGCACCGTGGCTTGGAAGGCTGCTGACCGACTTCCCAGATCAGTCCACGCAGTCTGCCCAGTTGTGTGTGTTTTCGTGTGGAGTGGCGGACTGATGGGCAGAGAGCCAGGCTGTCGCAGATCCTCCCTAAGTGTTCTGTGACACTCTCAGGCATGTGAGGAGTGTGTATGCGCTCTATAGTTAGCGGATCCCAGTCGATGACTGGTTGGTTACCCAGCCTTGAAGAGTGACGCCCCCGGCGCAAGCAGGGCCACGTGTCACTCTTCTAGGCCTAAAGATCTTGTAGCGTCAGCCACGTCAGAAAACCGTGGCGTTTGCTGCCTTGTATGTGTTGGCAGCCATTTGGCACCTAGGTCCTAGTCGGTAGATGTACCTGCACTCCCGCTGGGTATAAGGTCACGAGCACGCCTGCCCAGTCACCCGTGTCTCTGCAGCTGACTTTGTTGTTTTCGTTGATTGTCGGTTAAAATCCTGGTCATATGCTGTGTGGACCAGTGAGTGTGGTGGTACGCCTAAGTGCTGGGTCGGTTGTGTCATCCACCCGTCTCCGACTTTCTTAACTCTGTCTTGACACCAGGTCCAGGTAAGCAGTAGGAAGAGAGGGTGCAGTAGATGCTGTGCAAGTCTGTTACCATCATGGACTAACTCACGCACAAGTCACCGCGCCTGCTCTCACCTTGCCGTGGAACGCACGGTGAACATGGTCGATAACGACCGTCGAATCAATAAACAAGTTTAATTAATGCAGGTGATTGAATGGACAATCATCCGAGTCCTATCGAGCCGTATTCCGCCTTGCTTGCGCTAACAAACTGGGTCTCCCTTTCCAAGTCAGCTGGTAGCAGATCAAAGCAGTCTCATACCTAAGTGCTAAGGATGGATTTGGGTGCTAATAGTCACAATAGGAAATTGTAGGTTGTCGTTGATTAGTTGGAAACAAACAGAAATTAAAATGGGCTATCCTTTCTTAACAGTATTATTTTCAGAGGATTTCGCCTGCTTTACCAAAATGCTCTCCTCGGTGGCGACGTTAAGGAAGGTTGCCAGTTTCCCACTTCTGTGAATCGATTTCACGTCATCTGTTAATACCGAATTACTCACTTCAGTTAGATTGCTGCGACCCCCTTTTTTGCCGATTTCAACCAGCAGGTGTCTTTGTTCCCGTGCATACCACAACTCTGCGTTAGAGGCTGTTTGCGAGAGGGATTTCGACAGAACGTCTTTCCAACTGAATGCAAAAGCCAAACTCTCTTAAAAGTGACTACTTACGTAGCATGCATTTTTCTCGTTTATTTCCGATGCCCTCAAAAATTCAATTATATGTCCTGGAAAACACGTATGTCGGCATTCATTCTTTTGCTCATTCAGTAGAAAGTTACGTCTTCCAATTGTATTCTCGAAAAAAGGATATACCTCGGTTTTAAGAAAGTTTATAATCACGAGATTTTTTAATACCGCGGAAATTCCGTTCATAAAACGTCGCGTATCTCCATTAGCTAATGTGGCTTGTAAATTTTGTAGTTTGGCTTAAATCCACTGCTAAATTTTATGAAACACATATGGTATCCACCTAGTACCGTAGAGAAATGCACGGTTTTCCGTAGGTGGGAAATATACGTCCTGTAGTTTGGAAACCCCGAATGCAAATTCGACGACAGGTCGGATTCAAAATTATTCGGGAATCGGTAGAGTTTTTGAAAACCGAATTATACCCTTCCATCGAGTATACAATTGAAAGGCGTAATTTTCTACCGAACGATCAAAACAATGAACGTTTATATGCATGTTTCCCATGACATATAATTAAATTTTTAAGTGCATCGAAAATCAATGAGAAAAATGCATGCTAAATACGCAGTCACTTTTTAGAGAGATTGGCTTTTGCATTAAGTCGGAAAAACGTTTGTTCGAATGTCAGTATCCTGAGGTTAATGATTTATTCTGGAATTATGCTGCAAGATGATTAATTTTACAACGCTACCAAATTAGTCTTCTAGAAACGAAAACGCATTTGGGAATTTCTGTTGACATTACGTGAGTTAGCCCACCTACTCTACATTGGTGCACAAACATATTTATAACCATAGTATCTCGCTGATTTTCTGTTTAACCTAGGAAAGGAAACTGAAGTATTACTGTCAGAAAAATCACCCGGAGTCCTGTTTTTTAAGAGAGACCAACCATGCGATGAGTTCACTTTCCAATTCCTCTTACGAGAAGGCAGAGAAAACATCGGCTGAAGAAGCAGAGGTTCAGCTGAGCTGAATTAGCAAATTTTTTTCCTTGTGACCGCAAAAGGCTTTCCGAATTACTAACTTCGGCTCTTTCTCTAGGAGTGATTGCTGAAGTAATAAAAACATTGCATTTATTATCGAGCACAGCATGCTAATAAACTCAGAAATTTAAAGCAATTCTAAGTAGCTTCTGTGCCCTCCTAGTGCATCTTTCGCAGCAAAAAACAAAATAATTACTTGAACAAAAGTACAGCAGACACGTTAGCAGGTTACTTTAGATGGGCACTGATTAAGTAGGGCAAAAGAATAAGATATATATAAACCGTCAGTATGTAATTAGGCTTTAAATTAGTATTAAGGATATTGCTAATTTGTGTGATAATCTGCATGTTAAAGTCCGTCCTCGCATAGATCAAAAAAGAATGTTTTAAACAGCTTATTAAGGAAAACGGTTCGACAGAGGAACGTGCATCCCCGTATTGTAGGTGACCTTCTCATAAATCCCAGCGAGGTTATGGTTATGAATAATAATATCTGGATTAACGTTTCAGACGGGGTTAGAGTTAGGGCGGAGAGGACTGGAGAAAGTTGGGGCACGGGAATAGGCACACCTACCTGGAATTTAGCGCGATACCACTTGCAGTTCCGAAGGGGATGGATCCGTGTTACCGTGACCATCAGGAGATAGTGAAAAGTATTCGAGAAATAGTTAGCCATCCCTCCAGGTGAAAGTTCGTCGATGATGCCATAACTGATGTGTAAACGACACGTCAAAGCAGAAGCTTCACTTAGTCCCCATGTATTGTGGTCGGCTGTCTTCTTAAGCTCTGGGATTTAAATGAAGAAGGCACTAATAAGCCCACCACAGCATAGACTTCTATTTTCTGCCCGCTAACTGCGTGTAGCACAGAGGTAATGGACCATCCTAGGGTCTTACCACGGAAATGCCCAGTGGGTAGTATGGCGAGGCGCCACCCACACCTAGTCAGATTTGAAACTTTGAATTATGGACAATTTTAGAGGCTTTTACCCCGAAAAACCTGTTTTGACGAGGGCATTTTCAGGAAAGGCGGTTCGGACGAAGTTCACTGCCAATCTTACAATCTGTCCCAAATTCGTCTAAATTAATGACACCTTCCATAATTAGATCTATTTACTACAGCCATTAGCGACAAAAATTACCAGACGAACTCCAGTCTTTTTAGCTTTTTTTCAGAAAAGATCACATTGACAAGCATTCGCTGCGCGCACACAGATGGTTGACAGGTGGCGCTAATTTTTGTTTTTGACCTAACCGTCCTCGTCCTGTTTGCCTACAGCCCACTGTATCCTTCCCTACTCCTTTCTGGGTTCTATGGTAAATCAGATAGTATCGACTTCGGTCGTCAACAGCCTGCTTACAAAAATGAGTCGCGGACAATGCGACAAAGGCGTTTTGGGGCATTTTCGGGCGTTCCAACAAAGTAACAATTTGGTAGGATAAAGGCATATCTCGCAACAGTATTGTTATGTCCACAGTCCAAAAATGGCACTGTGTTGCGATGCAGAATTTTTGAGTTAAGAACGCCTCTCGCTGTCCCGAAAAGCTGTTTTTACCCTCATTCCAACGCTCCAATTATATGGAGGGAAAATCAGTGGGTAATTACATCGTGTCATCAAAGGAACATATGCAAACACCACGATTTGTGTTGGAACATAAACAAAATATAGAAATGAATCGAAAATGCTGTTTTTAATGGGCTTTTCTGAAATTAATTCCGTTCATCGAAACTGACCAACACTCAGTGATCTCATAATTTAATCGGCAGTTCCAACGCTCATGGTATCATCTGTGGATATTGGTCATCACGCCTACCTAGATGCAGAACTTACAAGGTTTACATAGGCTGGCTTATTCTACTTTGCTCGAGAGCATGCCAACGGAAATAATTGCTCATGCTTTAGAAATGGCCGGCCAAAACGGTCCCAACAAAGCGAAATCCGTGAACACTACTAGACCTGAAGCCATGCGTAGGAGCCTAACAATTAATCGATTTAGTAGAACTTAAACCGATGGAGCTGGATTAAAGTCACAGCCACTTGTCAACTAAAGGTGAATCAGGAGGAGTAAGTTGGCGCTGCAAATTGTTGAAGAAAAGAAGCGGTTGTACATAAATTATGTGCTAAATCGAGTTCATTGCCTTGTTACCATTCTGTCCTGTGTTTACAGCGTTATAAATAACAAATAATAACAAGTGGTAGATATGCTACGGGGAGAGTAACCCACAAAATACGGATGATCTTGCGCTAAATTCCAGGAGGGATTCCCGTTCTCGCGACCGGATCCCAACACTAACTGTAACCCTAAACCTATTCCATACACTAACCTTCATCCTAACCCTAATCCCCGCGGAATCTACTGCAGGAACGCCTGTGTTTATAGGGGTCTATATCGCCATTTCGTGCCCAAGGAGTGCGCGACTGCGTAGAATGATCGAGAAATTCATTTAGAAGGATATAACTGCCGGTATAAGCAATAAAGCGTACGTCTCAGCTACAGTTGAAAGGCAGACCCTTTCTTACTTCTGATCCACACACCTAAACGGAGGCGAAAATGATGCGACTGTAATTAGGGGATTCGTCCTATTTGGCCGGTCGTAAGTTGAACGATTTTCCTTTCATAGAATACGAAGTTCACTGTAGGCAGCGCCGTTACAACTGGTGCAACAGTGTCATATGTCCTAATGTTCGATCGAGTTTTATGCTCGTACCATGGGATTTCATTGATATGAATATGATTTAAGGTATAAATTATCTATTGACACGAATAGGAATATGAACACATTCGTTCAAGGTTTCCTGAAGGCACTCTGGGCCTCAAAACAATCTACTTCCGAATCATTGCGCCCAAATGCGACTTTATAGTTACATATCTGAAACAACAATTGAGAGCAAAGAATGCTAAAATGTAAGTAGTTCAGTATATTTCATACATTTCTTTGTCAGCAAACGAAAGATGTGTTCTTAAAAACTAGAATGGATTTAGTTGAGTGTCTTGATGTATGCTTATTCAGAGGAGCCAACACAGGACTAGTAATGTATATCAGAACAACGCTTGCCATTAATTCCCATGTCTTTTTGTAATGCATGTAGTTAATGAAGAAAATCCCCAAAACAAGCTGCGCCGCCGTCGCGTCCACATTGACCTGACGCATGTCTTTTCGATTGAACTGATTCTGTCTGCGTCTCTAGTCGTTGATTTGCGGGCGTCTCGCACCCATCAGACGTCAGTCGTTGAACTCAGTCCCGTAACCACCGGGTCAAAACAATCAAAAAGGTCATTAATGCATGGGAAATGGAAGACGGAAAGAGTGTTGTCAACGCCGAGGCAGCCTTCCCGTGTCAATTCAGTAATACTTAGACAGAGTAGCATAACCGACAAAAGCAAATGGAACTCAAATAGCTATTTCTGGCTTGTTAACTGTCGTCAGCCCGGAGGTGTGCAGCGATCGGGGCTCGCTCCCGCAACCTGTTGGTTAGAAGTCTAACGCTCCCAATCACTGAATCACGGGCTGGCTCTCCTGTCGGTTGCAGTCTGGTATATACAATGGTAGAGGGCGCTCACCGATCGCATTAAGGAATTTCCTCGCCCAGTTGTACCTTCGGGCCCGAGAGAGAGTCCCAAGTCACAATGGAACGAGTGAGTTCCATAACGCGATCAGCGAGCGCCATCCACTAGCAGTAATCTTTCACTACAATAAATCTGACAGACGTGAGACTTTGAAGACATTGAAGATCTGGTCTAAGCGATAGTCATCTGGTGAGGTGACTCCTTCCTTGAAATGAAAGTGGAAAATGTGTGGTGCGGACTTTATAACCGTTGATGTGCCCGTACCCCGGGACAATGTGTAACAGGCTTTAGACAACGATCTTGACCACTCTATCCTGTCCTATCCCCAGTCGGTTTGTTCAAATCGAGACGTCGGTAGCCTCTGATAGAGAAGATAGCGAGTGTGGTGCGATAACCGTGAATGGATGACTTCGGGAAAGGAAGCAGGCGCAAGGAGAGGTGCAGTGTTTGGAGCGAGGTCTTACTTGCTTGGTGTGTCGATTTACTTTATAACACGACGTCATAAAGGTAACTAGGCAAAGACATCCGGCCCGCAGCGGATACGGTTTTTATTTAGTCGCATGTCTAATGGGGTCAGGCATGGGGTATACAGTCCCCCTCCTACTCTGTCGCCCGCGCAGGCATCCTGATTAGCTGCAGTTTCGCCGCCATTGTTGGTGGATGACGGGGAAATTAATCGGTAATCCGAGCCACTGGAAGTAACCTTCACACCCACCAGTCTCGCGTGGTTACTTGTCCGATCAATATGAAGGGTTAGCGCAAAAGGTCAGGGTTAAACGCCACGCTTGCTGATGGACTATAAAAAGGAGAACCATGGTAAAAAACACCTCGTACCTCAAAGAATGAGCAACTCTCGCAAGGATTTTGACACCATTTAAATTGAAGATGTGGTCCGGTCCCGGTGCATGAGCCGCGACCTAAGGTCTAACGCTATTCACCCTAACTGCTGCTGCTGCTGCATGTATAACCATCAACGTCGAGAGAAATCGGCAGCGGTATGGAGAAGGACCCCAATTAACTGTCAGTAGACTGTGGATCGTGTCGTATGGAGTTTTATCTTGGCAGAAATTTGCAGGCAGTCGCAGAAACTACTCTGCCAACAACGATTCCTTCCCAAGATCTCACCCCTTAACTTAAAATCCGTTATTTGGTGAAATTTACTTTTTGTTTATTATTTGATTATCACTCTCATTTCTGTTGTCGTGTAATAGCCTAGGATAACACTTTCGACATAAATCCGTCCGTCAAACGACTCCTGTCGTTTAACGCTGTGCCAGCGGATCGTTCATCCCTCTTCTGTTCGTAAACAGTTTCCTCTAACATAGGCACATACCTGACTCACGGCGGTGGGAAAAGACGTCCGATGCGTTCCGGGGCGCCCTTGACATGTTGCAATGAATGCAAAAATGTAGACTCTGTGCGTTCTTGTTTTTGTAGACATTGGTCGATGCAAGTATACGTATAACCATTTATTCTAAGCATCTATCAAAGGTAATTCAGCAACGCTATCTTACGGTTTTTTGAAGCGCGACTGCTCAAGTTAGAAAAGTGGCAATAAGTATAGCGCGAACGATTTGTAAGAAAATTACTTAGAAAGTCTAGCACCTGCATGGTATCTGGCGTTTTACTAATATGGGTTGTAAGGTCAGCACAGTTCCTGTGACGGACGATTGGTCCCTTTCCTACGCAATGTGATTTATAGGTCTGAGAAGGTCACTATTATGTTCAAGGACCGAATTGGCGTCGCCGATCATCTGTGCATTCACTGCACGATCGACTACGAAAAGTGGGCATCTCGCCAGTTTTGCTGGACCATCTAAACATTGATTTGAATCCCAGAACGCAAAAAGAAATTGCACAGTCTTAACCAGTCTTTTGTTGAAGTGTGAAATAATGACTTTCCAATTATACACTCTCTCAAGATTGGTACACTAACGTACTACTATATTAATCATAAAGCATGGAAGTTTACTTTTTGAGTAGTCTTGTGCATATTTTGGTCTGTAATGGGAAGTATGCCGGTAGCTGCCAATCGATCGGTCCATCTCACTGAGTAGAGTTTTCGTAATCTGGATTAGTAAGTAAAGGGAACGCAAAGCAAGTCTTTGTTTGCGCTTTTCACTTATGCGAATGTTGTGGCCTAGACAGTATAATAACTTACACAAAGTAAAAATTACAAAACTTTATTCAAGGACGGCGCTCGTCCTCTGCAAACATTGTAAACCATCAATCTCTTGGATGGGAAGCAGCAGAAAATGACTATTTTACAATGCAGTGGCGTTTTAAAACATCCATTTCAATTATTATTCTAATATTTACTGGCAAATTCGGCCAACATTAGATATGAATAACTTGTCCGACAAGTTAAATAGTCCGTGAACATGCGCCACAAACGACTTGTTTCCTAAATTCAAAGCAGATGTCTTTTATCTTACAGAGATGGGAGTGCCATGTTGGACTCGCTATGGAGGCGGATCAAGTTCCTACATCAGTTCGCTACCATCCATGCGAAGTTTTCGGACGCTTTAAAACTGTAACAGCGAGAACGCTGTTGAATTCTCCTGACAAAAATATTTAACGTGTCTTTTTGCCCCGTGTTTGGGTTTACTGCCATACAGTCACCAACCCATTTCTATCGAGTCGCCGACAGTGGTTGCATCTGCAGAGTCCTGAGGTAATTCAAATCATTCTGCTCTTCTGTTGAACGCATATGCTGGAGAGTTTTCTGATAGTTAATTTATGGAAGACCACTGTTTTATATTCATGCCCGAAAATGTCTTATGTCACATCTACTGGTGACCAGATGTATGCCGGACGGACAGACGGGTTTTTTCCCATTCATTTTGCCGCATCGCATGACAAAGTTGACGTACGTCTGGTTTTATGGTTGCTTCAACAGCCAGGGGAGGCTGAGCTCTATTGTCCTTGAAGAAATGTATTCATTTATTATAGTCACAAATCCAGACCAATCGACATCATCACACTAAACATCCACTATTATCGGGGGATAACAATTATATCATATTTTAAGTTCCAAATGCATCTTTTCATGCGATTTTTCTTCCGTCTGCGCTTTCCTCCTCTTTTTCTCCTACATCTTATGGCTCTTTGTTTGTGCTAGACCGAATTCAGACTTAAGGATTTGTCATCCGTCTGCGAACACTTCCAAGTGGTGTTTTAATTAAAGACGCATCGCAAGTGGTAGTGGCGCAGTCATTTTCCAAGTATCATTGTTTGGAAGCTACAGGTCCTTCAAAAAGTGCATTGGCATCTGGCCCACTGCTCATTCTTAAAATATAACAAATTAAGAAGCCGTACCAAACGGAATAGGCGGTTCTGGTGCGGACAAATTAAACATAAGTGGCATAAGCTGCAAATCACATTTAATTTTCCACCAGGTCTTTGCACCGACATGTTAATCTCCTTTTCCTTCCTGCCTCATTCAGTCTTGCAAGTTATAATTTCGGTCGGAAACAGCTCAGACTTAAATCGGGACTCATATGATTGGTGGATTAAGTCCTGACTTTTAGGCAAATTGAGCAAGCGTTCTCGACTGAAACACTTTTGGGTACCCTTAACAGATCCAGTCTAACCGTGTGCTGCGGTTTTTTCCCATCTATTTTAAGTACCAACTATTTTTCCGTTTAGCTGCTTGCAATAGCTTGCGAAGGCTTTTAAGGAGAGCTCCACAACTATACCAAGTTGTCGTTTATGATCGTCTTGTCAGCCTAATATAATGAGACAGGTCCCCAATTGCCTGCTTCGGTCTTGACGTCGGCTGCCTACACACAGAGAATGAATAGCGTAGACTCTGAAACAGCCGGCAATTTCGTCTGCGAGCTAAATGCAACTGCAATTCCAAAACTTGAGTTCCACTAGTAGCCGAAGAATAGTTTAGTTGCTTTTACCAAGCATTTTTTTCCGGCTTACTGGAACAAACTCACTGAGAGATGGGATATCCAAACGTTGTATGTCCTTTTGCTTTTATCTTGGTATACATCCGATTTCTTCTCTAAAAATGCCGACAGAGAACCAAAAGTTAGTACTCTAACTGTTGGGAGGAAACACTGCCTCAACTATTTATTTTGAAAGGTGACATTGCTGGAGAGCTACCGGTTTTAAAATTGACGCATTTTTAGCATAATCACAGATCCACAGATGTTCTACAGAAAATTCCCCTAAGAGCATATTTTTATGTTCCATTCTTTGAAGCATTTTGTCCCCGGTACGAAGCTGAAGTAGGCAAGAACGGCAGGATTTATTGGTACCAAAAAATTTCGCGACTGCTCTTCAGCTGCTTCCTGTCGCTTCATAAGAGAGATAACGAGTGAGAACAATACAACAGATTTGAATTCGTGCGGAAAATCGATGCAGAAACAGCAAGGTCAGGGTTTTGGGCAAAGTTGGCTAATCGATAAAGTTTCTGCATCGATTTTCCGCACGAATTCAAATCTGTTGTATTGTTCTCACTCGTTTTCTCTCTTATGAAGCGACAGGAAGCAGCTGAAGAGCAGTCGCGAAATTTTTTGGTACCAATAAATCCTGCCGTTTTTGCCTACTTCAGTTATGTTCCATTCAGCTAAAAAAATAATACAAATGAACTATGGAAATAAAAATGTCGCCTTACAGCGATACTCAACGGTTTACTTTGGTTTCAGGATAGAATAAAGGCGGTTTTGTTGCTTTTATGGTCAATGCCTACATTACTGCAAGTGGACAAACAAAGAGCACCAGTAAAAGTTCAGCCATTTTGGCATGAAAACTAAGCTGTGCAGAAGTGACTTCTTTCAAATCATGTGCTCTTAAAAACCAGTATACGAATTTTACATTGACTAATTTTCTCTGAATACATAAAAGCAGATAGCATTTTTTAGCCTGTGCGTTAGATGATAGTTTTTCCTAAAGTCGGCAAAAACCTGCAAATATTCTACATTTCATGGGTACTATGGCAGATCTCAGATAACTCAGTTTGACTCAACTGTGAAAAACTCGGTGCCTTGGGGGGATTCAAACCCAAAACAGCGAGATGAAGACTTTAGTACACCCAACGCTTTAGCCAACTGAGCTACGATGGCCCCACATTTGGGTCAAATTTACCCGCCAAACCTACTACAACGTCTGGATCAACCAAATCTGATAGGGTAAACTGACTGCCCAAGCAGGTGTTCTGTGTAATACCTATAGAATCCACCGGATGACTACCAGGCTCATGTAATTCCTGGGCGTTATGACAGATTTCAAATAATTCATTTTTATCTATCTGTGAAAAACTCCATTTCTTTGAATTTAACGGGTGAATATTTATAAAATGCTATGAGACCTGAGTGATGATACTGTCCTGGTTCACATCTTAGGAAGCTGGCAAGGTTTCAGGGATTTTGCATGCATTTTGGTGGATTACAGTGAGATTTGGTCGTACGCATAACAGATATCGGAAGAAGTCAATGGGGAGTTTACTATTTAAAAGCATAGCTGCGTATATTTTTATAACCCATTTTTGAGTTTGATGCACTTCTCTTACCCCCCACCCCACGCATAAAAAGCCATCATATTTTAGAGGCGGTAAGAACCCACTTCTATGTGCGTATGCGACTATGTGGGCTCTGAGTGCACTGTATCTCAGAAGCCCTCCGCCTGTAATTTTATTCGTCGTTATGAGACACTCGATAACTGCTAACGTCTAAGAAGTATGAGCTGGTAACTGACTGAATCTTTTTTCAGTTTGAAACTTCTTGATAGGAAGCCCAAGCGTAGCCTAAATAGTGAGCGTTGTCATCCTTTCTGATAAATTGTGTGCATAAAGGTGCTCTCGCACATGCAGGCCTACTTCATAGGCACATAAATAACAAAACTAGCAAATAAGGTCTTAAGTATATTTAAATGATAATGATGAGGGACGCACACCGATCGTTTTTCCCGATCGAAAGACCGACAAGGCAACGGGCTCGTGGCCCAGTGGTTAGAGGCGTGGACTTCTAACAGACAGGTCGCGAGTTTGAGCCTCGGGTGTGCCACACTTCGGGGTTGGGTATGACTGGCTGACGACAGCTAATAAGTCAGAAATGGCCATCCCAGTCTCCCTTGTCTTTGTCGGTAATAACATACTATTTAAAAGTAAACTGAAATGAATGTTAGTTTGTAGAGTAATTTCCACTTTAATTGCGAGAAATACTGAACTTCCAATATTTCAGTCAAGCTAACATTCATTGTAAGGTAACAACAGTTGGTCTGACCCAATGAGTTCGTCCTTACGAATGGTCTTGATAGGGGACCCCTGGGTTAAATTTAGACTCGAAATAAAATTGCACTACAGGCTTGGCCAAAATGTTTGACTGCGGTCAGATTCGAAAGTCCACATGCAAACCTAACAATTTAAGACGTCTATTGACAAACGAGGCAATAAATCCTGTTATTTGACATCACTACTGTTTAATCGGTCCTGGAATGCGGACTAAAAAGGGCATAGCCACGGTATTCTGTTCAGTCGCGCCAGACAGCAATAGGTAACAGAAGAGTAGATGTAGTAATTTCGAACAGTTTTCATGCATGAAGCCTTGTCGGTAGACGATACTCTCAGGCTTGAACATGAGAATGGCATGCTTGGCAGAAGATATGTAGATATATTTGCAAGTCCGGTCGTTACATCGACCGTAGACCTATAACCGTTTTGGGGACTGACAGGTCCTTTTGTGCGTTACTAAAGACGCCGTTCACCGTGACGTGGTTGGCTCTGGTTGGTAACTTACGCAGTATCTGCTGCATTATGTCTCCCCCAACTCATTTGAGTCTGGTAACATAACCGAGTGATAATGACCGGAGACAAAATCTGGCGCAGTAACTGGTTAGCATAAACGGCTCGTTTACGCGCGCTACACATGATCTGCCATCAGGAATATACACTAACTTTTCACAGAACAATAAGGTCAGCTCCGGTCTCTTCTGAAAAAGAGTGTCAAAGAGGCCAAATTAAGAGAGAGCCATTGACCCCGACTCCCGGTTCCCGAATCAGCCACCTTGCATACACACATTACTAGCGCAGTGGGCAGAGTTATCTCGACGGTCGTCAGCCTTTCAAGCTACGACCTTTAAAAACTAACATACATGTATTTTAATATACCTGATATCTGGAATAACCCTTCGGGATGACGTTTGAAAGTTTGAAGAGCGAAGCATAACGCGAGAAGATGGGCAATACGCACTCTCTCTCTTTTCGCTGTTAAAGTAACTTCAGGTTTTGAGACAACCATTAACACACTCTGATAACGGTCTGACAATGCCACTGGATTTCACACACACACACACACATTGGTCGTACTATTGCAAATTTTTAACACGCCGAGTGCGCAATTAGAGTTCCGACTAATCACTTTGTTCGATCACGCGTGTCCACCACAAGAACAACCTAATCCGTCATTTTGGCAGATACGACCCACCAAACATGTGTCGAACATAATCACTATGATAATGTCAACTGAAGCACATTAGCTGTGTTTAACTTCAGGGTGGACAGTCGACATGCGTTTCGGTGATAATGGCATTTTCGCAGACAATTCGCAAGATTTCAGACCTGCACAACGATTTGCACCTAGAAGGGACAGTATGAACACAAATGGCTAATCCCAGTGTCCATTTGTATAAGAAATATTTTGAAGAAGAACACTCAGATGTGCAAGGTAGTGCTTGATTTATTTTAAGAAAAAATGCGTGAGACCAAGGATCTGATCAACGTGTGTTCACATGCATTTTCATTTGTTCGGCTACGGATAGGACACCGTTCCCTCTCATAGTGGTCGAGAAAAAGCCCATAATTCAATTCTAACAGCTAAATCGTCCAGACATCCGCATTATCTGAAATAAAGAGATTACATAATTGTTAGATTCCCGTTTTGGCAGCCAGCACACTTGAATGCTATCCAAAAACAGAGTGATTGTAATAAATTGCTTCTTTCTGTAGAATCACAGGTCGACATCTGATTCCGCTGCAGCTTTATATGTCCACGCGGTGACTACATCACTGGGGAATTATCGCCAAACATTGCTTGCAAACATCTGCAGATGGTTCTTCTGTGAAATTCACATGTATCGCTGCGGCTCAGTTAGCTCGTTGATTATTTATTTTACTAAGAAGGGACTATCAAATTATGTCTTACCTATTGTAGAAAATACCCAAACTATATGGTTGAAAAGCGTAGCACTCCCAAAAAAATCAAAGAATGTAGTGTGCAAGACGGTGTCGAATTGCGCGAGAACAAAATAAACAATTCGAGTAAGTAAAAAGATATCTGGAGGACAACAAGGAAATGAAGAAAAGTAAAAACGAAAAACACAGTAAAAATTTTGGTGGAACATAAGAAAGTTTCCATTCCCCGTCATAGAATAATAGCCACACAGGAAAAACTGCTTATTATTAGTACTAACGATGAGGTAGTTAGTTCAGCGTTGTTATCAAACAAGTGTTATTTTGCCACTGTCAAAAGCTATAGTAGCCTAAGAAAAAGGATGTAAGTGTGAGCAGATACTAATGAAAATGTGTTGCCGCAAATTAGAAAAATTATGAAAGTATATGACCCACTGTAACATATGACTGTACGTCAAGGTCATCCAAAATTTAAAAGAATAAAATAAACCTGCTTCTTACCCATCTATTTAGAAATGAAATGCTGCACTGTTTACAACAGTACGCCATCAAATGCACTAATGAAGGCACATGGAAGTTTCTCCAGTGTCTCACACGCGCTACCACTCAATTATTGCAGTAGTACAAAGTTTCATGCGAGCATTATGAGAACGGACATATTCCCGAACGAAACATGTTTCTTGAACCTTCATGTTTGCAAACAAGGCAAAAGAGAAGCAGATGTAATACAAAACAAAAAATTGTCTACATTCTGGACTGCCCAACAGACTTTGATGCAGACTTATCGGTTCTCATCCCGGTAAGAGGTGAAGTAGCGCTGTAAGAGAAGATCACAAAAACTTCTAAATCTTGTCATCATTTTGGTGCCTTAAGCTACAGATGGGAAAACCTTTATTTGCAGGTGGTTTGAGGTTCAACTTTTGTTGTTGCCTTGAGCTGCCAATGACGGCTGCTTTTGGCAATTTAATCGATGTGACTTTGTGGATAGAGTGTCTTTTTTGAAGAGTTAAGCCAGAATAATTTTTGGAGGCACTAAGACATTCGAAAGAAAAAAAGATAAAAAGTGGCGACGGTAACTAGGATCCGTACGACTGATTTGATGCAGAGAAGGAAGTTCCTGGCTTCGCAGAGTGAGCAGCAATCCAGGCTTGTAGGCTTCTCTTAATAAAAAGTGGGTATAAAGTCCCCCACAAATAACGCAAATAAAATTTCCTTTAAGAATTGTGTACTACTGATTGCTTTCGGCGCATTTGAAACGAAAAATTCTTCAAAC
>CACRXP010000005.1:683555-700905 GCA_902702965.1 Spirometra erinaceieuropaei
AAAATACTGGACAATTTTCCGGGTAAAATGTTCGTGCATTCCGAAATCTTCCGAGTTCTAATTGCACCAATTTTCACCCGGAAATTGGTGCTTATATCGTGAACAGTGCGTGAAGTTCTGTTGGCGGAACAGTTTGCCAAGACTTACAATTTTGGGCATATTTTAGTCGACAGAAGTCCCCGAACAGGACATGTTCGTCGGTAGTAAGGTATAAACTTGTATTTACCAGGTGGTCAGTTGTTCAGCCTACGCTGATGCGGTAATTAACGCGCGCTCCTGATCTATGACATCAAAACAGTCAGGAATTCAATTTTTCACACAAAGCAAAGATTTTGGAGAAGGCTAAGCAGTAAGGTAATTAAATCACGGAAAAATAGCTTATGTTTTCCGTGCCCCAGTGAGCAAAACATTCATTGTACCTGTTAAGACCAGGTTCAGGGAAGGCGGATGCAGCAGTAGACGAGTAGAGCCTTGGAGTCAAAAACGGGTCAGTGCGCGTTCTAATATATTAAGATAACTGATTTTGATTAAGGAAAAACCTAATGGACAGTTTACAGTAGAGTTTTCACATCTATCAGAATTTTAGCGTTCGCACAGACCTGCTTCTACGATTACTGCCTAAATGATTTTAAATTTAACGTCGGATCTATTACTCAGCTTCCAGTCCATTATAATTCGGTCGCTATTAGCTGTGCAAATCATTGATTTGAAAGGTTGTCCTCAGTTATTTTGTGGATTTCACACTAATTTATGAAGAATTCAGACAGATATAAAGATTCTGGGGCCTTCTTCCTGCATATATATGAGTGCGAACGTGCATACTGTGCTAAGTGCCGTAAAAGGAGTATTTAAGCGAAATGAAGTTTTTTAATTAATTTGCGCTGCCTTTAGGAATTTAAATATATCTCATAGAAAGCATACATAAAAATCCATTCCTAAACTCAAGTGGTGAGAACTAACGTCTTTTTTAAATTGTATACTTGAATGAAGGGCATGATTTGGTTTTAAAAGAGTTTTTAATTGTGAGATTTTTAAGACCGTGAAATACCTGCTCATAAAACATCGTGCCTCTCTTTTTACTAAAGTTACTAATAAAATTTGTGATATGGCTCAACTACACTACTAAAATTTTATGAAACCCATATGGCTTCCTTCTAATACCGTGCACGCAAATTATACAGAATATGGTTCTTAATCTCTGAGTGCAAATGTAATGGCAGGTCGGGTTCAAAATCATTCAGGAAAAGGAAAAGTTTTTTTAAAAAAACATAATTCTCCGCCGAAGTAGTTAGAGAACGAATATTTTGATGTATGTCTTTTGTGAAATATACTTAAATTTAGAAGGGCATCGAAAATTTATGAGAGCATTTTATGCTACATAAGTAGTCATTCTTTGCAGACTGCAGATTTTGCAGGCGGCCGGATAGAATTTCGTTCAACTGCCGGCAATCTGAAATAGTTGAATTACTATGGGGTTATGCTGCACGGTGATTAATGTTTGTAAGAATGAACTCATTACAACTGTCCAAGAATAATCAGATGGATATTCTGAAATTAAGCAGACAGTAGTTGTCGTGACGCTTTGCATTACTTATTGCTGTTGGAGTTTTTAGTAAAAATGCATGTATGCATGCGAGACCTAAAATAAAAAGTTGTAAGGCCAACTCCAGCAAAATAACTCATACTGGCATACGTCCACGCGGGAATAGACGAAACGTCTTCAACGATTTCTACAATCAACAACGATAAACATGTCCTTAATACACTATCTGAAAAGATTCACTGAGGTTTTCCTGACTTCGAATAAAACAGTGTCGCCACTTGGTGCCGGTCATTTGTGCATCATCGCCTCGGAATCGTTGACAAGGACAGCAATCACCGACGTTCAGGCAAACGTTTCAGAGGAAATAAACATCCTAGGAATATCAGCCTAAAGATCTGTGCCATCGGTTGCATGAAGGCTCCCAGAATCCCCAAAATTCGCAGACGTTTTTCTCTAAGAGACAGTCCTGAAAAATCCTACACAAGGAACTTTGCCTTGTTTAATTTCCGAGGAAATTAACACGCAAATTTGTGTTGAATCATTTTGAGCAGACTGTTTCGGGCACGATTCGAAATCCGATATGAATATCTGAGCTGAAATCCACCAGCTACTCTGGAATAACCGCGTAATATCCACACACTTCCAACCGGCATCCAGTAGTATAGTACCGTGTAATTAACTAACTATTAACAACACAGGTAGTAGCCAAAAACCCAAACATGCTTGTTTCGCCAATATTGCGGCAGTGCCTATTTCAAAAGATTTGCTCCGTTTGCTCATTAATTTACTTGGAAATTAAACCTGGCAAGTTGAAACTGTAGTTCATATATAGCGTTGCACAATTCCATACTACTGGCTGCCTGTTGGCGGTTTGTGAATGTTAAGCGGTTATTTCGCAGTAGCTGATGGATGTCAGTTCAAATATTCATATCAAACTTTGGACCGTGCCTGAAAAGGCCCGTTTCGAAGGATTTACTCTAAGTTTGCGCATTAATTTCCTCGGAAATTAAAGAAGGCAAGGTGAAATTGGAGTTCATATAGCAGAAAACACGGGAAAAGCTGGGTGACCCACTGACGAGCCGAATCCCTCGCAGCTGTGTCAGGCAGTGGCATAAGATCTGCAAGACACGCGTGTCTGAGCTTTTAACTAATGACTGCGTTGTTAGTACGGCAAATACATGCACAACTCTATGCAAGGAACTTTGCCAAAAGCACACACTGGGACATGGAAACCAATACACAAAGGCACTATACATTTCCTGTAAGGGATAAATTATAGCGAAAACTAAGTGCACGATCACAACGACTAGACTGTATGTTGGACACAGATTTGAGGTCGCAGACCACCAACTACAGCGTTAGCATGATGATAAAATTGATTTCGAGGAACACTAACTGTCAGTGAGAATGGGGAAAAGAGACTTGTCAGGTGTTTCCGCATGCAACTGTTCGAAAATTTTCAACTGGGTAAAGAAATCAAGGAAACGTGGCATTTTGTCTTAAGTGGTCCTGACCAAAAAGACTCAAACCCGAATGTATCAAACTACATATGAGGCATCCTTTCGTAATTTAAATACGATGATTATCTGACACAAAATATGTGATGTAAAGAAATAGAGACTCATAATTCCAAAGCAATATTCCTAAGTATTTGATAAAATAAACTCAAAATCAATGCGTCAATTAAAGCATGTTTTATCGGAGTGCATGGCTCCGAGAAACTCTCGGCCTTTTTTAGAGAGGCAAACACCGACGATGTGAGTTTTCTTCCATGTAAAAGTGTATCCAGTGTCTAGAGTGTGCATGACCAGATGAGACAGGTGGTCACGCCTTTTAACTGTCAGTTGATGTTCATGGACGCGTGTAGACGATGACTTTCCCGTCTGGCCACAATATAAGGCATCACAAGCATCGCATAATCCCCTATAGACGACTTCCTTTTTATCAAGATAGCCAACCCTTGTCCTTAGGATGTACAAGCTAAGTGCGTAAATTAGTCGTCGGTTTGTGCGCTGCCTTTATTTGGTGTTTCCTCAAGTGTCTTTCAAGGAGTTCAGACACATTATTAATGTAAGGAAGGATCCGTCAGGTATTGACTTTGGGCGCTTAATTGGAATTTTCTAGTTCTTCTGCTTTTATTTTTTGCTGTTTCGTGCATCGACGAACGAAATCACTGGGATAACCGTTCTGGGAAAATAATATAAATAGGTAATTTAGGTTAGTAAAAGTAAGAGATCCGGGTCGGTAATCTAAGGAGAATGAATTGCTCACCCAATCGGGGACTTTTCTGGCTGACGTTTCGAAGAGCTGGGACTGCTCTCCATTGTCCAAGCGTCAAGTGAAAAATCGATCAGCATTTTTGCATAGACTGCCGCATTAGTTAGCCTTGGGCTGATCGATTTTTTTCTTCTTTCGCTGTCTTGGCCTACTGGTCGTCACCTGTGAATGTTGAAAGTAAGCAAACATTCGTTGTCGTGACGCTTGGCGTTACATATTGCTGTTGGAGTTTTTAGTAAAAATGCATGTATGCATGCGACACCTAAAATAAAATGTTGTAAGGCCAACATCTCATGTAGCTCTTACGCTATTGCCTAAAAACATATTTCACCTTTGGTGGACAAATGTATGAACAAATCAAAGGCACCCCTATGGGCTCCCCCATATCAGGGCTGATTGTTGAAGTGGTTCTTCAACAGATAGAACACTTGGTGTTCACCAAGTATCAACCAAAGTTCTGGGCTCGTGACTTCGATGACACCTTCGCCATTGTCAAATCATCTGACGAGGAACACCTTAAAGAATTACTGAACTCGGTTGACCAGAATATCCAATTCACAATGGAAGCCGAAACAAACAACCAGCTTCCTTTTTTCGATGTCCTTGTGCGTCGGTGTGCAACTGGAGAATTACAAACTACCGTTTTCAGAAAAACCACCAACACAAGCCAAATACTACACTTCAACAGCAATCATCCTCCCTCTCACACACAAACGCAGCTGTGTCCGTACTCTGTTCCAAATAGTTGAAAAACACTGCAGCACACCAGCCGACAAAAGAGTTGAACGACAATACCTGCATGATCTCTTTCGAACCAATGGATACCCAAGCCATTTCATCAAGCAAAGCAAGCGCCGAGTGAACAGGCGACGGCCACAAGAAGAACAACCCGAAGTCTGGAGGGCTATTCCTTACATTAAAGGAGTCTCCGAGGCGGTTTCAAGACTGCTACAACCTGCTAGGGTAGGTATTGTCCATTGAACCCAGGCAACAATTCGTCGCCGTTTGATGCAACCCAAAGACATAGTGTCACCCACTGAAACCTCAGCAGTTGTCTATCAAATACGTTGTAAGGATGGAAACTGCAACTACGTTGGGGAAACCGGACGGAAATTGCACACCTGCCTACATGAACACCAACTGGCAACACGGAGACTAGACCCAAAATCATAGCTTGCGGCTCACATCGGGGAAACTGGTCACAGTTTTGATTTTCAAGGAGCAGCCGTCTTAGGCAGGGACACCTCAAGGACTGAGCTTCTCATACTTGAGGCTTGGTACTCAGATGCCAACTCCATCAACAGGCATCTAGACCTTCCTTCGAAGTCCAACGTCACTACATACACCGCGACGAAGGCAAGACAATCATACGGAGTCTAAGAATGCCGAACAAACACGGCCTGTCGACCACTTCACCCAAAAGGGGAAACGCAAACGCAACCAACCTTAATTGAGGTGGCGACACGTAATACAGGAGGCCACCAACACTCACAGGTGACGACCAGTAGGCCAAGGCAGCGATCGAAAAAAATCGATCAGCCCAAGGCTAACTAATGCGGCAGTCTATTAAAAAATGCTGATCGATTTTTTCACTTGACGCTTTGGCAATGGAGAGCAGTTCCAGCTCTTCGAAACGTCAGCCAGAAAAGTCCCCCGATCCGGTGAGCAATTCATTCTCCTCAGATAGATAATTTAGCTCATCTTGGTAGCTTTAACCAGCAGAGCAATGTGTTTTGCTCGATATAGCGGACTTTTGACAGTACTTCGTTTGTGAGAGATTGGTTTGTTGCTCCCATAGTGTAGAAGTACCTCCGTATATGTTTCATTGCTGTAAACGGAAGTGTGTAATGTTCCGTCAGTCTTACGCTTTACGAGAACATCAAGAAATGGGTGTCTACTGTCAACTTCTTTTTCGAGTGTGAGTTAAATTCCCGGAATGGTTGTGTTGATAATGTCGTGGAGTATTTCAAGTTGATCATTTTTAACGGCAACAAATGTGTACTCCACATATCGTACCCACAAGTTAGGGTTAATAAGTGGAAGAGCTTCCGATTCTAGTTTATGCATTGTCAGCTCGGCAAGAAAACCGGAAATAGGTGATCCCATTGGTGCTCCTTTCAGTTGTTGATAATATTTGTGATCGAATAAAAAATATGCTTCCAAACAAAGGTCTATGAGTTCAAGTAAGGTGGCTGCGGAAACATCCGTGTCATAGGACTTTAGGAGTTCACTTGTGCATTGCTTTGCGAAATTTAGCGTTATGGATGTGACTAAGGAAACCCACACCAAAAGAGACCATTATCTCATCCGCGGAAATTTTGATTCCTCTCAAATTTTCTAGAAACACCATAGAGTTCTCAATGTAAATTTGACAATCTCTCGTAAGTAGGTGCAGTTGTTGAATTAGCCCATTGGAGATTTTGTAAATGGGTGCACCGGCACCTTAGATTTGTGAACTCTGGGTAATCTGTAGGTCTTGGCGAAGTTGTGTAAGGATTTTCACTGTGCGAAACATGATGGTACCAGTAAAAATGATGCCTATTACTGACACATTGAGTTAGATTCCACGTACAAAAATCGCAGGGAAAAGTGGAAGAAAAGAGACCCAATCAATGCCCAATGACAAACAAGGCGGACGCTTACTGGCGCAAACGTCAAATGAATATCGATTTTTAAGCACATTTGAAATTTCAATTGTTTTTTGCCCAGTGGCTGAAGTCTGAAGACGACCTGGGCAACCAGCGTAGAAAATTTTCTTAATAATTTTTTTTCCCCGTAGAACATTTTTTCTTTCTAATACATACATATAGGCAGAATGGCATTACCGACAGAGACAAGAAAGACTGGAATGACCATTTCTGGCTTATCGTTTCTGTCGGTAATGCCATTCTGCCTATATCATGCGCCGCTGTGCGGCTGCTGGTTGGGCTCGAGGGAGAGCCCGTAAGGCAAAACGGAACGAGTGACTTCCGTAAGGACGATCGGTGAGCGCCCCCTACCATACATATATGTATACATTGCGTTCACCAACCGTTTTATAGTAACGAATTTTTTGGTCGCCTTTGTGTGCTTACTTTAGAGCCATCGCGAAAATTTGCATTCCAACTTCTGAAAAATGCATTGTCTGACCCAGTCGAGGATTGCGTTTCTGGTATTTATGCTATCTCATAAAATTTTAATCAAAATTCCGAAGTTCGTCTTTAATTAAGGAAGTCTGCTTTTGTACTGTTGTGTTACTAGTTCCCTTACAGCACTGCCCTACGATATTGCGCTCATATCTCGATACTGAATCTAAATTGAAATCTTTCTGTCATCCGTGAAAACAACGTTCTCTAGAAAATATGCATGAGACATACATTTTCTCCACTTATTTTCTAAGTCTTTGAAAACGGCAACATATTGTGTAAAATAAATGCGCACAAGTATTTTCTCTTGTACGCGTTGTGTAGCAAGCAGCGTCTTCTCTTTATTTTTTACCTAATCAGAGAGTATATTTCGACTTTTGAAAACGTTATTAATGTCCCCTTTACACTTGTTTTCAGTGTTCGCAAGCTACACGTCGTATACATTCCGCCAAAATAATACCGTACTCCCCTCTCCCTGTTAAAATTGCCAAATAGGGCTGATAAAACCCTTCCTTCGAGTATAAGATTGGAAGAAGACGTAAGTGTCTACCGAAAGAGCAAATGTAAATATTTTTATGCATATTATTCATGAAATATAATTGGACATTTAGGGCTTTGAAAATCAAGCAGAAAATTTCATGCTAAATAAGTAGTCGTTTTTTACAGAATTTAGTTTTTGCATGCAGTCGTAAGGAAGTTCATTCGAAAGCCCGCTAACTGAAATATTAGAGAATTATGTTGTAGGCTGACTAGTTTTACAACCCTACTAAATTTATCTTTTCGAAACGAAAACACATTTCAGAATTTCGGTTGACATTTCATGAGTTAGCCCACCTACTGTATGTGCCGTAGAAACCAGGTTGACAAAGACCCGTTGCAGCGTGACTTTCCGCCCCTATGAGTCTGATCAATTCAAACAAGAAGGCGTCAGACAAGCACGCAAAGTATTTGACTGACAATAGTCAAGCCATAGGCAGTCCTGTCGACCTGCTAGACAATCCAAGTGGCCTTTCCCTAAAGGAGCCAATTATAATGTACCGCTACACTGCTTCAATTAAATAAAATCAGTTATCTCACGGACGGCCTCAATACATAAGGTTAGCGATTTCAGAAGATAAAACTTCCAAAAGCTCAGTCGCAAAAATTGCTTATTTACCACGCACTTACTGACCTCTGTTACTTCAGACAGTAAGAAATGGAGATAGGAACCACCCCAGAATCCATGTGAAGTTGCGCTAAATTCGAGGAATGTTGCCGTTTTAAAAATTGCGCGATCTTTTTAAATAAGCTGATTGTGTGATACCTTTTATTCGTTTTCATTTGAGACTAAGAGTGTTCACATATAGAAATATTCATACTTCACTGCCGGATTTATTCAGTTTTTCTGAGCACTTTTGTTTAGCAGTCCGTATTCTTTAAAAGTGAAATTCAATAGTTTATTAGGAGCGTCCTGTTTGGTTTGTCCAAACTTTTTATACAGAAAGCGTTTACAAAGTCCTGCGATGAGGGCGTGAATAAACTCCGTTCCTCCGGTAGGAATAGGTCGTAACTATTTTCTAAAAATTGTACAAAAGGGATACAGTTGGACGATGAAAACCGTCCTCTCTACATAAATCGGAAGGCCATCACAAAAATTGTGCGCATCAAGGTTAAAATAACGCTTCCTCCATCAAACGGCTAATTTGCCGGTCAGTGGAAGACTGGAAGGTAGATTTCGTGTGCAAGGTTGAATATATTCGGCCTTAAGAACTTAATAATTCTTTGCCATCTAAAAAAAATTCTGGAGTTCGCATTCATAAGAGAAAGCCTACTTTGTGTGAGCCCATCCTTTCTGAACCCAGTGCTTCATTCGAAGGTTGTAGACTGCAAAAGAATTTCGTGCTTGGCAAGAAAACACAGTTACCAAACTTGGCATTAAAGTGTTAGCCACCTTTCCCAACCTGCTAAGACCCTCCCGCGTATGGAAGGAGTTTGCAAAGGCCTGTAATTAGCACTGGACAGAATCCAGCCCGAGAGTCGAGAAAATTTCTGACATTTCTTTTGCAAAGACAGGTTTGGCTTTACACGTGTATGCTTTGGTAAGATATATAAAGGCGAAGTAAGATTTTGAGTTTTGCGTAGTCGTGATCAAAGCAGTATGAAACTTTCAAAGGCCGTTCCAAATTCACACAAAGTTCATTAAAGCCTAATCCCTTAAAGGGGCCTTTCATTTCATATGCTGCCTGACTAATAATTGATGTTAATTTGCCTACGGGGGTTGAGTGGGATTTTCGGAGCATTTCGAACGCTACACACCTGCTTCTGCCTTTATATCTATATGCTTTAATAAGTTGATCAAGAACAGAAAAGAAATAGGTTTCGATTTCTAACGTTTTTACTATTAGCATTACTGTAGCTGAACGCTGTTTTCTGACATTTTTCCGTTAGATATGCCAGAAGGAAGAAGAAGAAAAAGAAGAAGAAGAAGAAGAAGAAGAAGAAGAAGCAAATGAAAACACGGAACAGTTTACTTAGCATGAGGCCCTTTTCTGCAATTAGCAGATTTCGTACTTGGGGGTGCTGCCTATAACGAACGGTTATACTTCAAACCTATGAACTCCACACAACGAACCAAATCCCAAAAAGCTGAATTCACTGCCCATTTTCCATCAGGCTTTGTTTTCATTGGAAACCGTTGGGGCTAGCACCAGGCGAGGCGCTCATGTTTAGCAATTATTCGAGAACCTCTGCTGGATAATGGAGCCCGAAAACCACAATAACTTGTGAGAAATTCACTTTAATGTACTGTTGGCCATGTTCCGACTGCCCTGCAACAACTCCGACCGTTACGAAAGACGCCGTCCATGAGGCACAACAGGGAGCTCGCGCGGGACAGTTATTTGCACGCACATCAGTTTGTAATCAGACAGACTTGCGCAGCATCTACCTCGCCCTTCCTCCGTTGGCAAGGCACTGTCAAGACTAAAGGAGCTGGACGCTAGCAAAGTGGCCGAAGAATTTAAACAGTTCACTTTAACGCGTAGCAAACACGGCATTCCGCCCCCACTACTCCGTATGCCACATCTGTGAGAATTCCGCAGAGGACCAGCATGTAAGGGAGACATTGCCGCCAGGCTCCAGCAAACGCTGACTACCCAGGGGGCAGGCATCAGGCAACTTTGGATTCTGTTGCAAGAGTAGGACAGCATTTAACGGCTTGTGAAGGACAAAGCCGACCTAGTAGCACACCAGACTCTAGAAGCTTTAAGGTCGAGAGTCTGTCGCTTTAATCAACCGAGTCCTTTGACTATCAGACAAAAATGTGCCTAGAAACAACCTTTTATTCTTCTGCTGCTGCTGTTTTCGTGTAATATGACGGTCAGGCCCTTTGTTCTATCGGCATTATGAACTCAAAGACTGATAAACATCCAGAAAGATAATAGGCGGACAACAGCTAATCTAAAGAGACACAAACAGCACTTCGTGAGCACAAATGTCCAAAAATGGTCAAAAGCTGTTTTCTGGGAAAAAAGTTTTTCTAAAATTTTTTCCCTGAAACAAACATCGCAAAAATACCTCTCTTTCACAAACTAAAGTTAAATGGCCAGAAGCCTTTAAGATTTAATGTGCGGCGTCAATCAGGTGTATGGACTCCACCGCAGACCTTAAACCGCTAAATAACAAGAAAACCAGACCTCGCTCAAAGGATTTGGAACGCCGTAATAACAAAAACAGTAAATCCGATAGTCCTGGCTTGAAAATAACAAACTGACTGGCGTGCAGTATAATAAAACTCCCACGCAAGAAAGTGATCTAACGCTTTTATGTTTTTTCTAGTGTAAACCAAGTAATAAACTCTCGAAAAATACCTCAAACTCTCTGAAAACCTTGTATAGCAAAGAGCTTTTACAGAAGAAATTAGATTATTGGCAATCGTGTATGCTTTAAGAAGGCATACATTTGTTCGTTTATTAACTAGCACGTCCGACCCTATAACTGACCCCAAACTACTAACCGCGCGCACAAGAAGCATTGCGTATGCGTAAAGAACGAGAATGTTCACCTTTGCTTACGCATTTCCTAAGCGTTGCCAGACTTAATACCTAATATTTTGTCCGACAACTTCACAGTTCAAGCGTTTTAGAAAAAGCCGAGTCTTGAAGCTGTCATTTGACCAACAAATTTGGACTGGAGATATTGTTGTGTCAAGTTTTTTTAACCGCATAAAGCATTAACTATTACGGAAATTATTTGTTAAATAAGGTTAGTGACTTCGAAAGGGCTGTGTGTATTCGAGTCGCATTGCATATAAGTCACTATCATCTCGTCCGCCTCTATCGATCATACTCAAGGGAAGTTGATGATTTAGACATACGCACAAAGTCATTCATATTTTTTAAAAGAATCCATGAAATTTCACGGCTTGTGTAGGTTAACCGGTTCTGAAAATTTTATAATTAGAGAAACAAGCATTTTGATTTTCACCTGACCTCCTCGTGAAAACCACGGCTGTTGCAAGGGCGAGGATATTGTACAGATACCAGGTGCCGACGGGGAGACGTGAGGTTAATCACGACTAGGCCAAGTTATCTGTCAAGTTATCGGGGTAACTCAAACCAACTGTGATTGACCTCACGTCTCCCGATCAGGGCCTGGTACCTCACGCGGTTAGAGCGGTGGCTGTACAGTAGCCTTGCCCCTGCTGTTGTGGGTTCGAATCCCATAAGGGATTGCCGAATTTACTTAAATTATTTGTATCTGCATGGTGTGCGCTGGCACCTGGTTCTCTACCGGTAGATGCGCTTGCGCTTCCGCTGGGTGTACAGATCATGAGAATGACTGCCCAGTCATCCTCATCGTCATTCTGACCCGCTGTTGTGGTGTTATTGGTAAAAATTCTGGACCAGGGGGTGTTTTGGTGCACCTAGCTGCGGGTCTAGTCATAGCAGCTACCTGCACCCCTCTCCCGCCCGCGGTCTCCTTGATTATGTCATAACATCGGGTCCACGTGGGGGAGGAGGCGAGAGTGCGGTAGATGCGGTGCAGGTCTACCCCCGCCATAAACTAATTCACGCGCAATTCCCCGTTCCTGCGTCGGTCACCTGTTATCTGACTTCGTTGGGGCAATTTCTTTTCCCAACTTGTTTCCCTGAATTATTTCTGGCATGAATAATGCAGACGGTACCTTCTGTTGGGTTTTAAGGAATGTGGGCATTTGCCATGCCATGCTTCAGTAAATCATGGCCCTCGCAGACTGGCGTACGTTGACAGTTCTCTGGCACCTGGTTTCCTGCCCGTAGATGCCCTTGTGATCCTTCTGGGGACACGAGTCGTGGGCACGGTTGTCCGGTGGCTTGTGTCATCCTCCTCCTCCTCCTTTTGACTCACTTTTGTTGCTGGTCAAAATCCTGGCCAGGTGTTTGTTGTGGCCCAGGGGGTATGGTGGTGCGCCTGGTTACGTGTCCGGCCGTGCCAGCCATCCGCCGCCTTCGGTCTTTTTGACTATGGCATGACGCCGGGAACAGGCGGGGGAGTGGGAGAGAGTGCAGTAGATGCTGCGCAAGTCTACTACCCCTATAAACTAATTCACGCACTATCCACCGTTCCTGCTTCACCTTGCACGGTGGGCATCGTCGAGCATGCGGACCGGACTGTCGCGGGTATATGGCACTGCCTGATCAGTGATTTGTGCTAACGACTTAGAAATGCATGCGGATTTCAAAACGGTACTTTAATTTGCTTTGTTTAATTTCCGAGGAAATAAATGCGCGAACTTGGAGGAAATCTTTCGAAACGGGCCTTTTCAGGCACGGCCCAAATTTTGATATGAATATTTGAGCTGAAATCCATCAGCTACTGCGGAATAACCGCTTAATATTCACAAACCGCCAACAGCCAGCTATTAGTATAGAATTGTGCAATGTTTTACAGTACTAACAACACAGGTATTAGTTAAAAGCCCAAACACGCGTGTTTCGCCGATCTTATGCCGCTGCCTGACGCAGCTGCTAGGAGTTCGGCTCGTCAGTGGGTCCTCCAGCTCAAATATTCATATCAAAATTTGGACTGTGCCTGAAAAGGCCCGTTTCGAAAGATTTTCTTTAAGTTCGCGCATGAATTTCCTCGAAAATTAGGCAAGGCAATTTGAAACTGGAGTTCATATACAAGAAAACACACGGAAGAACCTTGGGGACCCATTGACGAGCTGAACCCCTCGCAGCTGCGTCAGGCAGAGGCATGAGATCGGCGAAACACGCGTGTCTGGGCTTTTAGCTAATACGTGTGTTGTTAGAACGGTAAATCATTGCACGGCACTTTAAGTAAAGCGTTTTGGAATTAAAAGTGCTTTTACTTTTCAAACATTAAATTCTACGAGAGCGTACGTTCCTGAATACGAGCAAACGTAATAAATGCTTGTGCGGCTTTTACAGGAGCTGTGAAAAATTGCCGTTGGAGATGTTCAGCTAACAGTCAAAATGCCATTATGCGCAAACCTGACCGTTTGCACGCATAATCGTTTTGATCCTTGCACAGGCAGAGTCGTAATGGGTGTTCAGTAAAACGATGACTATTACTGTTAATGGCGATTAGGATTGAAATGTGGATTGGATTAATTATCGTTGGTGAACAGACTATTGAAACAACCTATGGGGGGAGGGGCTGTGGGGGTGAACTTGATATGGGAAAATTTCTCTCCTTATAACGCGATGCCCTAATAGCCTTGTCTTACACACGATACGTTAATAAGCTACGTCACTGTTGAGAATCTAGGAAAAGCACATGCAAACCGATAACGTTAGACTATCATCGAATCCTCTGTGCTAACAGCTGTACGCCGGAAATTGCGCATTTTTAGAACCTAACAGTAATTTTAGAAAGGAATGTTCGTATAGACGGGCATTGAACGACTCATTTCTGTTATTCAATTTGCAAGCATCGTGATGAACCTAGTGCTAAAATCCAGGTTCTTTTGAAAATAGTTGATATGGCTTCGGTTGGCAGAACCCGACTGTGTAAATCAGTACAATCGTATGGCATAAAGCTATGCAAAAACACTGGCAGACAAATGTTCTCAGGGCAAACTTAGAGCTAAATTCTCCAAAAGTGAGCATTCAGTTTTTACGTCGAGTGTAAATGAATGCTTTTAAAGATGCTTTAGAACCCCAAGAGCTACTCAGTGCCATGATTGTGATAGTATTAAAGTACGTGGTACCCTTCTTCCGATAGACTTCCCTGCCATTACGCTGAACCTGAAACAGAGACGACGTTGACTTATGGCGTGTATATATTAGTCTACGGTGAGGGCTGAGTGGACCCTTAAATACGCTGCATCAACAACCTCCCAGTCTCGTCGCCATTCCGACTACGGCCTCGGACAGGCCACTGGCGCATGGGTTACGCTGTAATCGGCTGTATGTATTGAGCGCACAAAAGATACCCACGCATACTAGGTGTTTATGCACTCAATTTATTCCTACTAGCTACGCACAAACAGCGCTTTCCAGTGGATATTTTGCATGAGGGCAACGATTTAGTCTCTTTGCGGAGGACGGCCACAATTCAATCTTAAAAAGTGCTGCCGGTGAAGCCCCTTAGAAATATAACCACCGTTTATAGATTTATGATTTCGAAGCTACCCTTTCCCAAACCCTCCTATATCCTCGTGAGGAAGTTTAGACAGAGTGCCGCAAATTTTTGACTCTTATAGATGCAAGCACTTAAAAATAGAGGTCATCGTTGAATTAAAGAAGTTGGCGCACTTGCTCTGCGCAAACACATTTTATCAGTTACAGTAGTAGCAACCTTTAAGCGTGACACTAGTTATAAGCAGAATCCTCGAAAACGCAGAAATTTCCTCGCAGTTCAAACGGAAGCATGCGACTTTCTTGTGAGAGTTTTTTCCCTCAAGATCTTTTTTTCATATAGTAAAATGAATCATTAGAACTTTCAAGTCCATTTGCTGTGCGTTCGAAGTCGCCTAGCGAACGTGAATTTCTCAGTTTTACTAAAAGATTGTCTTAAAATGGCTACTGAAGTGAAGCTAGTAGACATTTCGGTTTTACTATATTTCAGGACGTTGACTGGCCAAGCAGCCTACTGAGGATGAAAGGTTCATTCGTGATTGCGTGCGCTAACATTAGTTCTCGCTTCAGTTTAAAATGTTCTGAATTGTTTACTGAATGAATTAATACTTTATTAATTTTGAACCCTCATTTCCATACCCTGTTGGGCAAGAAAATTGCCAGAAGTTGACAACGGCTCGTTTCACACAGAATAGCTGCCGAACCAAGCTGCGTTTTTGCCTGGGAGCGCTCTCAAAGACGGAACAAAAAAGTTTTTAAAAACTCCCCTTGCTGGATTAACTGTGAGAAGACTCCACCAGAACTTTGTCTCAACCCTTTGTCCTCCTGCGGCGAGACCGATAAGGGCAAAATCGGTTGGGACAAAAAGTAGTTCATCAAAATAAAAACGGCCATTTTGTCCTGCAGAGCGGAAGGCGTAAACAATTCGTCCGTATAAATTTAAAAAGACTGTAGGCGCATGGGTGGACAGCGGTGAGGGAGACATTCGCCGCACCAACGTTTCACTTTCATCCCAACTCCGACTTAATTCACGGTGACTGAGAGTGGGCATGAGTGCGGGGGGGTTTGTGCCAAACAAACGTCACTCATCCACTTGATGTAAACGAACTTCAAGAACCCAAATTTGAAAACAGTGAGGGTTGACTTAAGAGCACGTTGAAAGAGTAGCCAGGGATATATCGGGATAGTATTCACAGGCTCACAGACTTTGTTGCCAACCACATGAAGTCCAGTAGATACAATAGTACTCACTTGTGGATGTAGACTTTAGCAGTCGCGCTATGCAGAATACCTATCATGTTTAATAAAGGCCCCTTGCTTCAGAAGTTCTTTAAAGACATCAGTTTTTTGGGTTAAATGACCTGCGTGCATTTAGGTAGGATGTATTACATCCCAAGTAAATCCCTCTCCTACCACAAAAGTCTGCCTGCCATGCCAAGGAACTGCTTATGCGACCAGAAACAAAGTTGCACCGTCACTGACTGAGAAAATAAACGGCCAGACAGGACGACACGGTGAGAAAGAGTAAGTTGAAAAACTCGACAAAGTGGGCAGAAGATTATTAGAAAGATGGCTACCCAAAGCAAACTATAACCGAACAACTTCACGAATGTTAAATGATATTGAGTGCCGAATTCACTAGCGAAAGAAGCAGCAAATATAAATCAGCTCTGCAACGTCGAAAATAGGTCTTATCCGACAAATATACGCCCAACCTAATCAGAAGTCATGAGGATAAGGAGGAAAAACACTACTGGCGACGACAGTAAATGCAGGGTAATTGGAAAACAAGCGTATAAAAAGGCAGCAATCACTGGGTGTTCGGACTGACGTTTAAGACTGCGGTCTTCTCCCGTCCTTAGGGTCTGTGTTACAGCATGACACTGATCAACCCGACGATATAATGCAGGCAGTTTTCGAGAAACAATGAATGTTGTCAAAGAAAGGAAACAGATGAGTTCCAGGAACCAGCTCAGTAGAAGAAGATGGGATTACTCGAAAATGGAGTCTACTGGCCCGACCTTTGGGATTCTCAACCGAGCCCATCATCAGAGACAGCCGCAGATATGGGTAGTGGGAGCACGAATCTGTTGCAGCTGCCTTGGGGCCACATGCGTACTATAATTAACAGCTCTCGCGTTCACCCCTGAAGGCCGTAACTGATGCGATGATGGCTCGTCAGTCCGCGTCCACGTCGTTAATTGCCGCAATTTTTTCATCCGTGTTGGATGTTGGCGTGATGATTACACGGTCATTAGACCAGCCATAACCAGCAAAGTTGTGCGTCCGCGCCCTCTCAATGTGACTGATAGCCCTGCTCAGGGAATATCCCAGCACTGAATACGGTACCGGGAGGTCATTGCGCTTGTTGATGGACGGCGGGTCTGAAAAACCATGATTCGAGCAGCTCCCGGCTCACGCGGTTGGCAGCTCTTGCGAGGATCTTGGCCTGTTGAAACTTTAACATTCGATTGGGTTCCGTGGAACTAGCCGCCACCGGAGAGTTAGCGTCTTTCATCTTTCCCGCTGCCGCGTGTTCAGCTATCCGTGTCTTGAGCTATCTCCTAGTTTTTCCGACGTAGTTGCTCTGTCCGCAACTATAACAGATCCGGTAAACTAGTCCAGACGTGTTATGTCGTGGCAGAGGGTCTTTCGGCCTCACGACTTGACGTCTGACGGTTGCTTCCGAACTCTGTGCAGCCCCAACTCCAAATGGGATGAGCAGGCGGCTGACAGCTTCCGAGACGTTCTTTACGTATGGAAGTGCTCGACAAAATTTAGGGTCGGTTGGGTTGGTTGCTGGCCTCGTCTGCCTACGCATTGGTTCACAAAGTTGCGCGGGT
>CACRXP010000005.1:734993-754593 GCA_902702965.1 Spirometra erinaceieuropaei
CAAACGCAACTACCCCCAATTGAGGTGACGGCACACAATACAGGAGGCCACCAACACTCAGAGGCGACGGCCAGTAGGCCAAGGCAGCGAAAGAAGAAAAAAATCGATTATCCCAAGGCCAACTAATCCGGCTGTCCATTCAAAATTCTGGTCGATTTTTTCACCAGACGCTTTGATCATGGAGAGCTGTCCCAGCTCTTCCAAACGTCAGCTGAACAAGTCTTTCGATCCGGTGAGCACTTTATTTTCCTCAGACAGTTGACAGGTATGCAGAAGCTTGGCTGACTAGGAACCCACGGATTAACGGACAGTTTTGTAGCAAGTACAAAAAGGACGAATGCGTGTGCGAACCGAACCGGATCTGACCGGCAGAGCGCTCTGCACATCACTTATAAGCACCAGCCGCGGAGTGAACAGTGGAGCGCTTTTGACTCGGAGGTGCCATTTCTTCATCTCACATCACTTAAGTCAACTGCTGTGTTTGCGGGGCATGAATAATGTGTCCATTCTTTCGTGAAATGCTTGGATTATACCTTCTTTTTTGATTTACTCGCGGTAATCAACAATGCCATCTGCTGACTAGAACACTAAAAGAAACATGGGTGAGACGTCTCAGTTCGAATATGCAGCCAGGTATGGGGCTTCGCGTGCCAGTGAAACATGGTGTTGCGAAGCTCTGTCTTCCAAAAATTTTGGCCGTTTCAGACTAACGGCCACTATCCTCTCTAAACTACCTACGTTATCGCTCAACACGTAGTTTCTCAAACACATAATTTCAAATTTTCAATTGGTTGCCGTTCACATCGAGCGCAGTACTATAAAACAACCTAAAATATTCTCATCATGACTTGTAAAAGCCAGTTGAACAAACTTATGAGTGAAAAATAAATAACCATTAGGGAAAAACCTCTCACTGGATGGTCACAAATCTATGCAAGGTGCATGCTATGCATGTTGGCCACACTACGACCCAGATGAAAAGCACTCATGGTATTTGCGCGAACGACGGACGACATAGTCGTGTACCAGGTACTTCAATCGTCAAAAATCAGTCAGCTATCTAGCAAGGAGGACAGCGTGAAGACTGTTTCATTAGACGAAGATCCCCGGCTGGACAAAAACAAACGTGCAAGGTGGACAAAGTTAAAAAAAGTAGAGAAAACAAAGTACTATTTGACGAATAAAATGCGTCCATTTTACGGGAGAGGAATCTTAATGACAATGAAGAAAACTGTAAAAAATAGACCAGGAAAATCGGCAGGAATGTTTAAAGAAAGTTGTTACTGGTGCCGATGAGGACTGGTCAGGGGTCATAGTTCACAGAGCGCTCCTGACTTCAAAAGAGACTCGGCACTTGAGGTTACCAGCCAAAGAAAGAAGTCACCCTGTCTAAGATGCCATTGTTCGATTCTTGTTCGTCAGCTGTCAATGGCGGTAGCGCAGCAACCCTCTGTCTCTGAAATGTAGGATATATCGGCTTAAAGGAAAAAAACCCTACCTATAGTAAAAAGAAAAGCTAGACAAATCCTCCTCACTAGTTTTTAAAAAATAGCCATGTCTAATTTTGTCGTTTCACTGGCAGCAACTGCGAAGATGACACCTCTACATCAGAGGGAGTATTACTCACTTAAACAAAGTGAATCACCAGCAGCGGCTATCTGTTTGTTATGGCACAAAAACGTACGCCACTCCAAACCTCTACTACCTCCCAGAAGTTCAAAAATGTCTCAAGCGGTCGCAATTAATTTCGACGGCAAAAAACGAGGGTGCCATGCGTACATGCCTACGCAACAGTCATTCCTTATTAGTCAAACGTGCGACATGAATTTGAGCCTGGACGATTCAAATGGCCCGGAGGACTATATTTATTGATGTGCCGTCTTGCCCAAGAATCAGATACTAGAAAAGCTAAAACCTATATGGCCATCATAAGTGTAACTTACAAGACTAAATTCCTTCATTTACAGCTTGCTTTAACTGTCAGCTTTACACACTAGGCAAATTCTCAACCGATGCCATAGATCAAGCGAAGTCGATATCGCATGCAAAAAAACGACAACTGGGGAAAATAAAAGTAGTGCATAAGTGAAGAAGACACATGCTCGGATCACACATACACGAACGAATTATTACAAGTGGCCGCCCACACCTACGAAATGGGTTTAACATCCCAGTCACCAAGATAATCGCCCAAGCCGTAAAAAAACAGGCATAGAACTGATTAAAGCCTGGGCCTCGGATGAGAACTCCGTCAGTCGATTTATCGATCTGTCGCCAGCGTAGAGAGCCCTGCGCGAACACCTCCAGTCCTGCGCCATCGTTCGATGATTGGCTAGCACACCCAATAATTGCTGCTACCTCTGACGATGGACTCCTGCACGAGTTCGAAAGCCCAGAAAAAATAAACAGAATGTTCCGGTGCTCTACCAGCCTTCTTCTTCAACTATACATACACCTGGATTTCGAAATTTTGCCTTCGCAATACAATGTAAAATGGGCCTTGTGTAAATTCATCCCGACTGGTTTCACATTATGCAAATGGTTGTAAATTTTAAAAAAATAAGCTATAGAAGTGCTGTAATCGAGGCTGGCCCTACAGCCCTTCCAAGGACGCATTAATGATGCCCCCAGCGTTGATGTCAACATCTAATGATTCAAATGAAACTAATGGACTCAAAATCAAACACCTTGTTTTTACCTTCAAGAAGGTGAAATCTCCATTATTAACCATTACCTGGGCCGCAAGCACCTTTTGGTTACATTAAAGAACGTTACTATGAAGGCGCTCATCAGCCTCTCTTTTAGTACTGTTTTCCAGAGTATAAAGATCAATCAGACTAATTTGCGATGTTTTATGAGAACCGCAAAGCCTCCCTGTAGACACATCAACAAACATGGGAATTAGCTTTCGATAAATAATAGTGTACCTAATCTGCGAACATTGGGAACCGGCGCAAGCATTGGTTATTTCTAAATGACTAGGTCTGAAAACATTGTTAAGGATGAAATTCACCTCGTTTTAAAGTTAAGTCCCTCGAGCACAGTTGAAAGGGTGCGAATCCTTGGTCAGAAAGGCAAAAGGTTATAACGGAAACTCCGAGGGGGTGTAGGAGAGGGAGACATGGGAGAGGAGGAGGAGGAGGAGGAGGAGGAGGATGGTGGTGGTGGTGGTGGTGGTGGTGGTGGTGGTGGTGGTGGTGGTGGTGGTGGTGGTGGTGGTGGTGGTGGTGGTGGTGGTGGTGGTGGTGGTGGTGCTGTGAATAGCGGAGGACGAGAGACAGACCGTTTCCGACTCATTACACAGAGTGGTAAAGTGCCATCAACAAAGCCCTCCCAATACTGCATCAATTGCTCTAAAACATCAGCTATCCCACCTCCCTCTCATAAAACGGATCAAGTGAATTTTCACCACCCGTTTCCTAGAGCCAACATTGGCTTCGGATGAGAGACTACTCAATTGTCCTCGTGTAATTATAGACTACCAAAAATGATCGTTTATCAAACTCGCCTCGATAGGACCTCTAAATGGCAATCTCGATAATGCATTAAGATCGACTAGTCATTTTCTAACGTCGGAACAAAATTCGATAGCAATTTCTTTCGAAGTTAGACCGAGACGCACGAACGTAAGACGAGCATTTAAAAAGAGATAACAAAACGCACTATAAAACTTACATGTAGCTCGGAAGATCGGTGATCAAGTAACTCCTGTTTCGCTTGAAAGCCAAGTTGGCATATGGGACAGGTCCAATTGGCATAAGTTCTGGCCGTTTGTGGGTTGACTCCAGGTTCCAAAGTGTTTTTGATTCGGTCACCGGACGAAGAGGGGACTTCAGACCTGCTCCTGTCCGTCTGCACCTATTAAGGAGTTCCAAAAGGCAGGCTTCGAATTATGAGTAAAGACTCCACAAAGTTGCTGGTGAATATAACGTTTTGTCTATTTTGGCGAAATAGATATTCAAATATTTTTTTTCGATTATATTTCCTAAAATGCACCAATAACGCCTACAGGTAATCCACTGTTTAAACGTATTGAAACTGCCATGTCATTGTGAATGCGTCATGAGTAACCGTTAAAGGGCCCGTCATCAAGTCGTCATCTTCACTTTTGAACATGGAGTACGATAGTTTGTGTGGTGTAGTTTATACTACTACTTAATTTGGAGGCGGATGTTAAGAAGCATTACTCACTTGAACAGCCCGTGGCCGACCTCACGAAATGTTGACAGAAATCATGAAATGCATTGAGCGGGCAAACAAAATCGCAAGATATCTTTGCATGCGCGTTTGTTTCACGCGCCTGCAAAACCTGCACTCCCTAAAAAGTGGTGCATTCAAAAGCCACTGTCTTGGCCTGCCTAAAGTATCTTGAGATTTTGTTGTATGATGATCAGTATTACAACCTAACCTAAGTAATTCCTCTTGCGCGAAGGCGCATTTCATTATCTTGGTTAACATCTCATGAGTTGGATCAATGGTTGTAGCAACTAAGGTAGCGGACGCTCACCAGCCTTACGAGCTCTCTCTCTCTCTCGAGCCCAACCAGCAGCCGCACAGCGGCGCATGATATAGGCAGTATGGGATTACCGACTGGCTGACGACGGCCAATAAGCCAGAAATGGCCATCCCAGTCTCCCTTGTCTTTGTCGGTAATATCATTCTGCCTATATCATGCGCCGCTGTGCGGCTGCTGGTTGGGCTCGAGAGATGGAGCCCGTAAGGTACAACGGAACGAGTGAGTTCCGTAAGTACGGTCGTTGAGCGTCCCCTACCATTGTATATTCCCGATCGAAACCGACAGGACAACGAGCTCGTGGCCCAATGGTTAGAGGCGTAGACGTCTAACTAATAGGTCGCGAGTTCGAGCCTCGGGTATTCCACACTTCGGGGTTGGGTATGACTGGCTGACGACGGCTAATAAGCCAGAAATGGCCATTCCAGTCTCCCTTGCTTTTGTCGGTAATCCCATGCTGTTTTGTCTATTTTAACGAAATAGATATTCAAATCCTTTTTCTCAATTAGATGTCCTAAAATGCAGGTAATCCACTGCTTAAACGCATCGAAAATGTCCTGTCATTTGTGAATGCGTCATGAGTAACCGTGAAAGGGCCCGTCATCAAGTCGTCATCTTCACTTTTGAACATGTGGTACGATAGTTTGCGTGGTGCTTAATTTAGAGACGGATGGCACGAAGCATTACTCCCTTGAACAGCCAGTGGCCGACCTCATGAAATGTTAACGGAAATCATGAAATGAATTGAGCGGACAACAAAATCGCAAGATATCTTTACATGCGCGTTTTTTTCCCGCCTGCAAAACCTGCACTCCCTAAAAAGTGGTGCATTCAAAAGCCAGTGTCTTGGCCTGCCTAAAATATCTTGAGATTTTGTTGTATGATGATCAGTATTACAATTCTGAAGGCGCATTTCATTATTTTGGTTAACATCTCATGAGCTGGATCAATGGTTTTACTAACTTTAAATAGTAGGTCAAAAATAAGCGAAATAGGTTCCGCGAGGTCGATTTACCTGAAGGACGCTGTCCTAACTTTTCTTAGATACTTATTTAAGTGAATGCCCAATGTTCGCGAAATATCGCCGGGGTTTCCTTCCCACTTATGACCATAAATAACCAGTCAGGATAAACACGAGTTCCTACAAAGTCGCGAATGAATATCTGACGGTGACAAGGGCGGAAACCTCTTTGCAATCAAAGAATTATGAGGTGCTAGGTTAACCGGTGATGAACCTACACACTTCCCTTTCCGCAGACAAGATCGCCTAATTGTCTCACATGCTGATTCGCTTTTCAGAGCTCCAAGACCTACGAGCCGCAAATGGCTGTCTTTAAACAAAGTGTCAAATTCCCAGCACTCACAAAACTTTCGTTTAGTCTTTCGTGGCTGGTTTTACAACCTGCGACGAACGTGCACATGAAACTGAGTGCTCGTAGCATCCAAAACATGGACATGAAATGTTGGCACTTACGGGCTCTTGGTGTGGGCCTGCCGGGTTCTGAGGAAGGACAGAGTGGTTTGCTGTTGATGCATTCATTTGCGATCCGTTGTCGTCAAACCGGCGAGACGGGAGACGATTAGTGGTCTTCGGGAGAGAGGTAAAATGAAGCCGACTTTAGGGAATACCTCCTCTCCAGCATAATTCACGGGCGGCCGAAAAGCTGTTTCAATTCAAATCCCCACGTTCATGATGCAAGCAAGTGATAAGAGAATGCGCCCCGAGTGATCGACATTAGCGCTGGACGTCAAAGTCGATGCCGTCCCTCTGTTCTCTCCCGAAACGCAGTCAACATGATATCACATTTGCATGCATATCCGGCATTCTAGTTGCTGTGTGGGAAATCTCAGTCACCTGTTTGTAGGCGGAGATCGTTTTACGATCCAGACACTTGGAGGTGTATATGTAAAGAAACTCCTGCGTGTATTGCACGATAGTTTAACCGCCGTGTTCGACGGTATCCACCGTGTGCTCTACAGCAAGATGAATCAGGCACAGTGACTTGCGCGTAAATTAGTTTAACGTGAGAATAGACTTGCGCAGCATCTATTGCACTCTCTCCTCCCCCCTGGACCCGGTGTCAAGAAAGATTGAAGGTGGCCTGAGGCGGGGAAGCCGCAGGTGGATGGCACGGCCTAACTCGCACTTTGAAGCTCCACTACACACCCCCTGGTCCACAGGATTTGACCAACAGCAACAGCAACAACAACAGAAAAGATATGGATGACTGGGCAGTCACGCACACGACCTGTCTACCCAGCGAGAGCGCATCTACCGCCAGAGAACCAGGTACCGGAGAACTGCCGGCGCACATCAGGTCTGTAACAGCACTGCCCTGTGCCCCAAGTTCTCCTCCTCAACATTATTTCAAAGAGATCGAGGCCACGAAAAACCTCTCTCACTTCAGTGTTCTGGATTGGCGCGTTAACTCTCTTCCTTAAAATGAGCAGCGTCCAGAAGCTCTTACTATGTATTGACATTTAAACGCTTACCCTGAGGCAGGGCGTGCATGAAAAAGTGGCTGTCGGAGCAGGAAGAATCCAGAATGCGCTGAAGATCAGAAAACCCTGACTGAGGCCTTGAAATACGCTTTTCAAAGTTGGAGGACGCACCTGCGCAGTCGTCCACCTCAGCAGCTCAGTGCTACTGCCCTCGATCCGGCACCGTTACCCCATTGGAGGCGTCCAGGAGGGGATCAACTCGAAACCTGCCTCGACACAGTTCGCCAAGACATGGAGGTGGTTTCTGGATCTTCGGCATTCGGTCTCCGTAGTTGTCGAAGTGCATGGGTTGAGCTATCTAGATCTGCTGCCACGGATCGTCATACGTGGAGGGGTACAGTTCGGGACATCATCGAGGCCGGCTGAATCAGGCATGATCGCAGCCGCACCAAGTAAAAGTAGTAAGTACTTGCGCTGCGGAGTCATCTATATGAATGCGGCACACAGTTTCGGACTACAGAGTACATTGATCCGTGCATTCAACCTGTATATCCAGCTGGAACGCAAGCGCATCTACCGCCAGAAAACCAGGTACCGGAGGACTACCAGCGCAGGCCAGGCTGCGAGCGCCGTGACTTGTTGTTCGTGACATAACAAACGTTCACAAAACTTGGGCGTCTATTGCACACTCATTGGCAGTCAACTGCGACGCGTTGAAAGAGCAGTCAGAGGATAGGCATTAGAAGGAGCTGAATTTTGTCAGTATTGTCAAAACCCAAGTCGCTGTAACACTTATCGTGTACTTCAACTGGCGAATGAAGGCGAAATTTTGAGTTCCAGGTGTATGCATAAGTGAAGAAGAAGAGTCGAGCACCGGAACAATTCGTTTATTATCCTGTGCTTTCAGACTCGTACAGGAGTCCATCGTCAGAGGTAGTGGCAGAAACCTACGAAATGGGTCACGAGTTTGACTTCGCAGCCACCAAAATAGTCGCCCACGCCGGAAACAAGACAGGCAGAGAATTGATTGAAGCCTGGGCCTCGGATGAGAACTCGGTCAATCGATTTATCGATCTGGCGCCGGCGTGCGACGTCGGTCGATGATTGGGCCTACGTGCCTTATAACTGTCGCCTATCCTGTTTCTGCCACTACCTCTGACGATGGACTCCTGTACGAGTCTGAAAGCTCAGGATAATAAACGAATTGTTCCGGTGCTCGACTCTTCTTATTCACTTCAACTGACCTTTGTGAAGACTGACAATGCTAAAGGCCGCAACGAATTTGTAAGTAGTAACTTAAAACTAGGGCAGCAATACATTCTCTCCCGCCCGCCGTCGTCGCGAATGTCTACAAAAAAGCTGAATCAAATAGGCTCCGTGAGTGGAAAATCTCTATACCAGGGGTTCAGTTAACTTATGCAAAAGTCGACTGGGGTAAAAGGAGCTGTCTACAAACAGTCTGGCAAAGACCACATCTCTAATAAGCCTGTCCTGAAATGAGGAAAAGTGCCTTATTCATACAGGTCAGGTGGGGGAGAACTCTGTTCAAGATCTGGAGATCGTAGACATGATGTCATCTGGAGAGAAAAAAAGGATTTTTCTAGTTACAAAAACATCTAACTTTTACGCGGTTAAGGATAAGCGCAGCCTCGAAAACATTCATATACAGAAACTGTATTTACCATCTCATAGTCACCATCCACGTTGGCGTGGAATGTGTTCTCCACCGTACCCGCGAGAGACGATCGACTTTTAGGAATCTTAAGAAGGTGAAATTTGTGAATCAGTGTTAACATGTTGCTGTCGGTGTGATCAGGATTAAATTCCTCGACCACAACTGGGCGGAAATTTCCCACAAACAGTAAAAAGAACCGGATTTATACAGGCACCACGAGGGTCCTGATAAAACTCCACTTTCCAACTGTCATTTTGGCGCTTTCGAGACAATCTCGGGCTGAAAATACCTCCGAAAAGGATGTGCTTGAATCATAGCTCCCGCAACGGTTACAATAGTCGCCACGTGATAACCCAGCCCTCACTAGAACACCAGGTTCGCGATGGGGCACTTAAAAGGCAGAAATTGTCAATACCGTCAAAAACCCGCACTTACAGTACTTGACCTATCTCATGAAACCTGACGACAGAAAATGATATGATCGCCGATATGATGACTTTCGGAGAGAGAGAGAGAGAGAGAGAAAGAGAGAGAGGTAGAGAGAGAGAGAGGAACAGCACTTACTATCTCATATTCACCCTCCACGTCGACGTCGAAAGCCCCAACTGGACGGTCCTTGAAGCCGGCTACGGACGCATCTTCTCGGAGTGTGTTGTCCGCCTTACCCGGGAGAGACGACCGACTTTTAGGAGTCTTAAGAAGGGGAAATTTGTGAATTAGCGTTAACATGTTGCTGTCGAGGTGATCATGGCTAAATTCCTCGAGGACAAGTAGGCTAACATTTTCCACAAGGAAACATGAAAACTACGGATTCCATCGGAAAAGCGGGAAGACTATATTGTCTCACACGGAGCAGCAAACAGTAGCTCAGAGAATACGATAGTAGTGAGAGCTGAGTGAGTATGTATCCCTTAGTTCCACTGGATCAAACTGTGTTACCGCCTGGGAGCGCCCAGAGAAACTCCCGTGGCTTATGGACCTCGGCCCATATATGCATACACGGTTAGAGCATCGGTGCGCCGCGGTGTTATTTCGTGCACGTCAGATCAAAGTGAGGCCGACTTTCGTAGCACCAACCTCGCACACTTTCCAATCCCATCTTTGTTCCCGATGGCTGGAGGCGGGCAAAGAAACCTGCCATGTGCGGGAAAAGTATCCGGTTTTGAAGGTCATTGAAACCGAAAGCATCTACATTCTGAGCTCAGCATCAAACATGCATTTAACCGGGATAGATTACACCCCAATACAATCTCTCCCTCTTATCATAAACATCTACCATATCGTCTAGTAAAAGGCAACAATCACAAGCAACTGCGGAGGCGCTGACTGAGAAAGAAAGCCGAAGTCACAATCGAGGGCACACGCCACTTCGTCCGACAAGGCAAACTAAGCAGAGGGCGGCACAGTGAAGATGAGTAATTCGAAACACTTAACACAATCGGCAATGTCAACGAGAAGGTTATTAGAACGATGGCTTCTGGAAGTACATTGTGACAAAACAACTTCTCAAATCCAGCAAGATATTGAGTGCTGGATTCGCGAGCCATAGAGGCACTAGATACGAACCTCTTCCGTGTAGCATGTACACGCACAATCCAGCTAGTTTCAGCACACTGGCCACGCGACGGGAGGTAATGAGGAAAACAAATAATAAACAGTACTGTCGTCGTCTGCAAATGAAAGGTATAACAAGCATGGGTAAAGGCAGCACTCACGGGCCTATCGAATCCACGTTCCAGACGGCAGACGTCTCCTTGGAGGCCCTGTGTCCCTGCATGACCCTCGCCGACCCGACCAGGCGACAAACTTCCGGCGGACTTGAAGAAACAAAGAAGGTTGTGTAGAAATTTGCCCATTGCTAGTCGTTGCGGAGTCGTCGTCTGTATCCGAATTTGTCCACCTAATGCACTCCCTATACAGACAGCTAGAAAACCACAGGGCAGAGTCGCACCTCGGACTGCTAACGAGGACTACTCCTTCAGACAGCAAAGAAAATCACACTTTTACAGTTATCCACTTCAAAACGGATCATTGTCTGGTGCTAGGCGTGGGCATCAGTTTACAAGCATACGAGTTATTCATGAAGAATCAGCCTTTTCAACTATTTTAAGAACACAGACTAGCAAATCCGTGCGATCTGGGGCCCTAAAGTGCAGTATTAATGCACGCAGTCAATCCTGTGAATAAGAGGACCGAAATTGTTTTGCCGTTTGGAAAATTATATCAACTACATATGAAACCTTACCTTTCGTGCGTCACAGCTTCGGTGCATACGAGATTTGGAAACAGAAAGCGAGCAAAACAATAATAGTTTCAAAGGGCAATTTGGCGAGCATACGTCTGCCTTCGATAAATTCTCTTCAGACCTGTACATTTATATGGCTGTTGAAGTAATGAATTAAAAGATACGGGCAAGTAGATAATTAAGCTGTGGCTTGAGTTTGGGAGGGGATGGGGAGAGTGAAACACCACAATTCCAGTCAGCGCCAGTGAGGTAGGTCCCGGAGAAGGTAAGTACATGCGGGTGGCTGGCTTGCTGGCTTTGAGCCATGGTAACTGTGGGACCTGTATGAAGTTCTTCTATGCGCATAGGACCGGTCCGCGTAGCCTGATTGCAGCCGCCTCTGTCGTAGCCAACAAGCGCTGCCCAAGCAGTTTTGGATAGCTTGATGGTACCTTGTAAATCACTCTGACGGCCTACACGGTGGTCTCTGTCAACCATGTGCGCGAGGATAGAGCCGTTGATGTTCTTTATCTGACCCTTTCCTAACCATGCTGGAGGATGTTCTTTTATTCTTTTAGATAAACACCGGCTCGTGCGACCAATATATTCTGCCCCACAGGAGCAGGTGAAGGAGTAAATACACATAGAGGTGGTCTGAGCTGGTAGTTTGTCCTTGCCTTCTCCGTATAGGATGGGGCTGGTGGAAAACAGTACACGGGTGTCAGCTGCTGGAAAGGTCTGTGATACAGCTTGAATTAGGCGTCTTCTTAAAATTTCACTTGGTGCATCCCCTTGAAATGGGACCTTGATGAAGAGCCTTTTCTTTCCTGCCGTCAGTATCGGGGGCTTTTGTGGTCTTTCGGCTATGTTCTTAGCAATGACTCGATCAGGATACCCGTTCCGACGAAAAAGGCTTTCGATGATCTTAAGCTCTTTTTCAACACTATCAGCTGAGCAGATTCTTCTCACTCTTTCTGTCAAAACAGCGGGCCCAATTACGTTTAACGTTGTGCGGTACGAAACTCCCAAAATGGGTGTATTGTCCGGACCACGTTTTCTTACGATAGACACTATGTCGAATGTTGCCGTCAGGCCTTCTACTCAGAAGCACATCTAATTGCAAATATATCATCCACGTACCGCCCATAGTATCTTAAACCGTTGATCTGGTGACGTAGCTGGAAAGCTTCTAACTTTTCCATGAATATGTTCGCCAAAAGCGGACAAACAGGCGAGCCCATAGCTACGTCGTACATCTGCCTATATGGATTGTTGTAGAATAGGAAATGCACGTTCAAGGTACACCTCAATAGCAATTCCTTGAAGGTATTCACTGGCATTCCTATATCCTGTTGAGTGTCGGCAATGAAATCACAAAGGTAGTTGACCGTTTTCGTTACCCGTACGTTCGTAAAAAGGGATGAGACATCTAACGAAAATATGACCATTTCGATCAGATCGAGGTCTTTTACGCCGTTAATGAATCCAAAGGTATCTAGATAACTATGTGGCGATAGTTTCTCCGCCAGCTTCAGCAAAATATCGACATTCGTATGGCCACTCTGCTCTGCATTCATAATGGTGGAACGTAGGCTATAAGTGAACACAATACAAAGAGAAAGGCGTGTTCTTGCGTTTGAAACGTGAAAGATGCGATCAAAAACCTCCCACTTTGTTTTGGCTTGACCATGCAAAAATTTAAGGTTTACAGACATTCGCCAGCAGAATGCAGTATTAATGCACTTCTTAAAAAGGTAACTTATTACGGAGGGGTTTCTAATTGAACGGACACATATCCGTTAGTGACTTTTGTTTTGAACGTTCATTTCATTCGCCAATGAGGTTTCATTTTTTGGTGAATCGCCAAATTTGACTTAAACGGCCTACTACATGGAAAAGAACGCCTAAATACTCACTACTTCGGTAAATGCCCTCGAAAAGAATCTTATTTTAAGGGTTTTAATAAGCACACATAGAATACGTCTTTATGGGCAATCGACTGAAAAGACTGAAAACCATGAAGTATTCAGCGATATTTCAAGGTCGATCTCAAACTCATCATAATCCAGAACAAGCCAAAATTCCATGCAAGAAAAATTCTCAGCACATACATAAAATTGAGTATTTACGATTACACCCATCAAATCGACCTAGATTTATTAGTGAATGACCCGCGTGGCAACATGTGCCCTTATAAAAACGTTGGGTCCTATGATTTTCCCGTCGGCGAAATCAAGATATCTACAGTAGGTGGGCTAGCTCATGAAATGTCAACCGAAATTCCGAAATGCGTTTTCGTTTCGAAAAGATTAATTAAGTAGGGTTATAAAACTAGTCAGCCCGCAACATAATTCTACAATATTTCAGCTACCTTATGGATGCCGACTTTTGAATGAACTCCCTTCTGCATGCAAAAACTACACTCTGTAAAAAAGACTACTTAAGTAGCATGCATTTCCTCATTGATTTCCGATGCTCCTAAAAGTCCAATTATATTTCATGGAAAAACTGCATAACAATGTTCATTCGTTTGCTCGTTCAGTAGATAATTACGTGCTCTTCTAATTTTATACTCGAAGGAGGGACATAATTCGGTTTTGTAAAAGTTTATAATTGTGGGACTTTTAAATACCGTGAAATGACCGTTCATAAATCGTCATGTCTCTGCATTTACCAATATGGCTTGTAAAGTTAATAATATGGATCGAATCCACTGCTAAATTTTATGAACCCTATATAGTCCCCCCTTATTATCGTAGAGAAATGTGTGCTTATCCGTAAGCGGAAAATATACGTCTTGTAGTTTGGAAACCCTGAATCAAAGTGTAACCGTAGAGCAGGTTCAAAACTATTCGGGAATTGGAAAAGGTTTTTAAAACCGAATTATACCCCTCCTTTGGTAATAAGATTGAAAGAAGACGTAATTGTCTTCCGAATGAGCAAAAGAATGAATATTTTAATGTATGTTTTCCATGAAATATAATCGGACATTTAGAGGCATCGGAAATCAATGAGAAAAATTCATGCTACTTAAGTAGTCATTTTTGCAGAGTGTAGTTTTTGCATGCAGAAGGAAGGGAGTTCATTCAAAAGTCGGCATCCATGAGGTAGCTGAAATATTATAGAATTATGTTGCAGACTGATTAGTTTTACAACCCTACTTAATAAATCTTTTCGAAACGAAAACGCATTTCGGAATTTCGGTTGACATTTCACGAGTTAGCCCACCTACTGTAAATGCAAACTTCGATAAAAGACTAATTTCAGAGGTCTTTCTATTTTTGCTGCTCTAGTTACTAAGCGTTTTGCATACACCGACAATCTTTACAACCATTTTGACGATTTTGAGATTCTCCACTTTTCAAAAAAAAATCGGTATTTCTAAACAACCCAACATAACCTTTCATATTTCTTGTCTTTCTAACTCGCTTAAAGGTGTTCTCTGGCAACATAGATGTTGGGTCCACGCATTGCTGTCAGTTTACGAGTGATTATCAGCCATTCGTAAATTTCGACAACTTTCATGAGCTTGGTGACCTACTGAATCGGAAGAAGAGCATTATTGTCGTCGTCTGCAAATGCAAGGCATTGGAAAACAAACATAGTTAAAAACAGCACTCACTGGCTGGTTGAATCCGTGTTCCAGGCTGCGGGCTTCCCTTTGGGGGTCCTGTGTTACTGCATGACTCTCGCCAACTCGGTGAGAAGGCACATTTCCGGCGGCCTTGAAAAAAACAAAGAATGTTGTGTAAAGATGTGCACATTGCTGGCTGTTGCAAAACCGCCTTTTGCATCCGAATATGTCCCACCTAGCGCACCACCTATACAGACAGCTAGAAAATCACACGGCAAGGTCGCATTTCGGACAGTTAACGAAGGGCACCCCCTAAAATTGCAGAAAAATAACATTTTTACACGCACCACGAGGTTCCCGTCAGAGGTCCACTTTTCAAATAACTTAAAGTCACATTTCGGCGTTTTTGGAACAATCTCGGGCAGCAAATACCTCCAAAACTGCCCGCATTAATTGAATTACTTCCCCGTGAGTAGCCTGTGCCTAGTATAAACCCAGCTTCGTGCTGGAAGTTTCAAAGGGCAGAAATTGTGGACTGGGACAAAAGGGATTAGATAAAATACTGTAAAAAACCGCATTTTGACTTATTATGACTGAACTTACCGGTCCGCCAAACGGGTTGAAGTAACGTAAGGCAATACCAGCGCGAGGTGCTATTAAACAGTCGGGGGGATCCAGATGGGATTAGAAATCATGTACAGTAGCTGGCCTATTTCATGAAGTCTTAATCCGAATTCTGAAATGGGTTTTTCATTCGGAAGGACTACCTAGGTGATGTTATGATAGTGATTATCGTGTAGTATAATTTAAAGGTATTTCAGTCAACTAAGGATGCCGACTTCTGAATGAGCTTCCTTCCGCCTGCCGGCAAAGATCGCACACGGCAAATGTGACTACTTATGCAGTATGGCTTTTTTATGTTTAATGTTAAATGCTCTCATAAATGCCAATTTATTCAACAGAACACTAGCATAAAAAAGTATTCCCGCATGTACTCATTTGGTAACCAATTACGTCTCCCTCACAATCTGCATATCATCCGTTCGTACCTTTCGATTTGTTTGGTTGTGATCATGCGATTTTCAAGGCCCTGAAATGGCCATTCATAGAGTGCCATATAATTTCGTCTAATAATGCTGCTTATGAAGTATACAACACGGTCCGCATTCACTGCAAAATTTTTTGAACACTACATGACGCCTCCTTACTTTTACAGAGATCTACATGATTTTCCTTATATCAAAAGTATGCAGCATGAAATTATGAAACCCCAAGTTCAAGTGCACCTGCAGATTGGGAGGTGAGGATGTTTTATAAACCGAAAGACGTCTTTGCTACGGGTACGCATTTTCAATCAGACACGATCTCCTACCAAATCAGTGCGAAAAGAGGAATATACTTGTGCAGGTCTTCTGGAAAGTATATCCGATTTTCGACGTCACCATAACTTCAAGTATACTTCACAGAACAAAAGTGCAATAAAATATTCCTTCATGTGCTCCTTTGGTAGTAAATCATGTTTTTTTTTACATTCTGCACTCGATGATTGGTTATCTATCGGCACAGAACAAGTTTGTATTTGGAGATTTTCAAAATCCTGAAATGTCCATTCACAGAGTATCGTACCTGTGGGTTTATTAATGTTGCTTATCAAGCATACAACATGGTCCGCATCATTTGCAAAATTTTATGGATCCTAGATGACGTTTCCTTAAGGTTGCAGAGAAATATGTGACTTTCCTTGCACGAAAAGTATGCGGCATGGGGTTTTAAAACCCCAGTGCAATTGTGGATCAGTTCAAAAATCAATCGAAAGTTTAAAACGTTTTTAATCGAAATATTCCCTTTACTGTATGTGAAATTTGACACAGATGTGCTTTTCTACTAAGTGTGTGCAAGAATATTTTTGTGTAAGTCTTGCACTAAATATTCTGATTACACCTGAAGCTATCGAAAATCAATGAGAAGTTTCGTACTACTGAAGTAATCACTATTTACCGCGTGGGCCTTTGCAGGCGACCAAAACGAGTATAAAAGGCGGCTGCACAATGCATCTGCGTTGTGCTTTATAACCAAAAGCCCATTTCAGAATAATAGTTAGCATTTAATTAGATAGGTCAGGCACTATAGATATCAAAATAAAACATCGCCGTCGACCTCTGCGAATGCCAGGCACTTGGAATACAAGCATAGTTAAAGGCAGAACCCACTGGCTGATCGAATCCACGTTCGGAAGTGCAGACTCCTCCTGTCCTTAGGCCTTGGGGGACCTGTGTTAGTGCATGATCCTCGCCAAACCGACCAGACGACAAATTGCCGGCGGCCTTGGAGAAACAAAGAAAGTTGAATAAAAATATGCCCAGAGTTGGTTGCTGCCGAGTCTCGTTGTGCAACTGCAGGTTCGACTCAAAACAGTTTTAAACCGAAAGATGTTTTTGCTATTGGTACGCATTTTCACGCAGACACGATTTCCTACTAAATCAGTGCGAAAAAGGAATATACTTGTGCAGGTCGTCTGGAAAGTATATCCGAATACAACTAACGCAATCGAAAATCAATGAGAAAGCCCACATTACAAAAGCACTCACTATATACTGCGTGCGCACTTTGCAAGCGGCCGCAAAGAAACGAGGTCAAAGAGCGGCATCCTGAAATATCTCCCAATATTGCCGCACCATACGCCTATGTAATACTTTCTACTCAAAAAGCCATTTCAAAATTTTTGGTCAACATTTGAAGAGATAGGCCAAGGACTTTAGGCGCCTTATGAAAAAACTTCACCATCGTCGTCTGTAAATGCAAGGCACTCTGAAAACAGGCCCAGGTAAAAGCAGCACTCACTGACTGATCACACCCACGTTCCCAGCTGCGGGTTTCTCCTTGGGGGTCCCGTGTTACTGCATGACTCTCGCCAACTCGGTCAGAAGGCAAATTTCCGGCGGCCTTGAAAAAAACAAAGAATGTTGTGTAAAGATGTGCACATTGCTGGCTGTTGCGGAGTCGCCTTCTACATCCGAATTTTTCCACCTAGCGCACTCGCTATAAAGACAGCTAGAAAACCACACGGCAAGGTCGCATTTCGGAGAGGTAACGAGGCCTACCCCCTCAAACAGTAAAAGAATCGGATATATACAGGTACCAGGGGGGTCCTGACAAAATTACACTTTTCAACTGACGTTCTGGGGTTTTTGGGGCTAACACGGGCGGCAAATAACTCTAAAAAGGATGGGCTTGAATCCTAACTTCCGCACCGGTTACAATAGTCGTCACCTGACAACCTCGCCTTCACTAATAACATCAGTTTCGCGCTGGGCACTTAAAAGGCAGAGATTGTCAACTGGGACTAAAGGAAACATAGCAAACGCTGCCAAAAAATCCGCACTCATAGTACCTGACCTCCCTCATGAGACCTGATGACAGAAGTCGATGTGATCGCAGATATGATGACGTTGGGAGAGAGAGAGAGAGAGAGAGAGAGAGAGAGAGAGAGAGAAGTCAATTCTGACTTCTGAGTGAGCTTCCATTCGTCCGCTGGCCCGCATGCAAAAACCAAACGCGAAAAAGTTGACTACTTAAGTTGTTTGAATTTTTAGTCGGATGTTATTTCGTAGCCGTACCTGCAGCGAAAAAGCCCCAGCATGACCCCTAACCTTAATCCCTAACTCCTAACCCCAACACCTAAATCCATCCCTAATAGGTGCGGCCACGGAATAAGATTTTGCCGAATTTTTGAATCGATTTTCGACGCCCTCATAAATTCAAGTATATTTCACAGAACAAAAGCACAGTAAAATATTATTTCATGCGCTCCTTTAGCAGGAAATCATGCCTTCACTACATTCTGCACTTGATGATTGAATGTCTGTCAGTTTAGAACGTGTTTGCAATCATGAGATTTCCAAGACCTTAAGATATTCATTTAGAATGTATTGTACCTGTTCGTCTACTTATGCTGCTTATCAGGTATACAACATGGTCCGCATCCATTGCAAAATTTTATGAATCCTACACGACCTCTCCTTGCTATTCCAAATAAATATATAATTTCCCACTGTAGGTACCAAAAGAAAAACGTCGCCGTCGTCCTCTGAAAATGTCAGGCACTCAGAAAACAAGCATAGTTAAAGGCGGCACTCACTGGCTGATCAAATTCACGTTCTAGGCTGCGGGCCTCTCCTGCCCTTATGTCTTGGCGGACCTGTGTTTCTGCATGATCCTCGCCAAACCGGCCAGATGACAAAGTGCCGGCGACCTTGGAGAGACAAAGAATGTTGTGTAAAAATATGCCCAGTGCTGGTCGCTGAGGAGCTGCCTTCTGCATCCGAATTTGTACTCCTAAGTCAGCGTCAGGTGGTCTTTTCAGGGGCATCGATTTGAGATCTACGAGCCATTACGACTGTCCAGAATTGTACGCCCTCTTAAAAGGCTAATTGTCAGGCGAAAAAAATCCCGAATTACTATTTTAGTAAAACTAACACTTTCCTCTCACCTTTAGGTGTTCCGCGATTTGTCGAATGGCTTCCTTCGTTTCGCGAAACTTGTCGCCGATGGTAAATATGTCCTGTATTGATTCCGTGGGAATGTCGGCGTTCTTCACAATGTCTTCCCAAAAGCGTAGGTCAGCGTCTATCCGCCAGGCGGCCTCATATGCCGTATTTTGCAGATTTCCCGGTATCTTCTGAAAAAAGCGCAGTCACTACGCTATAAATTGTGTCCTAGAAGAGCGGTTTTGGGTGCGAAGGTAATCTCACTGGCAAATGTTCCCATATCTCAGGTAACTCTAGTGCAGAAAGCTACTAGTCATTATGTTTGAGTTTCTGTGGGTGCGTAACTAACATTCAGATTAGGTAAAATAGAGCTTAATCTGAAGCTTTCACAGGTAGTCGCACAGTGACTAGTAACAGATATATACCTATATATATTATGACAGATGCGCGCTCACCGATCAGGTTACAGAACATGCTCGTTCGGGCCCGTGGCTCAATGCTAGAGCGTTAAACTCCATGACCAAAGATCCCGGGTTCGAATTTCAAGTGATCCACAGTTGGGGTTAGGTATGACTGGCTGATGACGGCTAATAAGACAGAAATGGCCATTCCGGTCTCCCTTGTCTTTGTCGGTATCACCTTATCTACCTATACATATATATATATATATATATATATATATATA
>CACRXP010000005.1:767190-778719 GCA_902702965.1 Spirometra erinaceieuropaei
AAGAAAGGCCGAGAGTTCCTTGAGGCCATGCACTCAGACGATTCATGCATCAACAGGCACATCGAGTTGGATGCCGCGTACAGAAATCTCAAGGAGAGATGGAAGAGGCGGGGACCAATCAGAACGGACTGACAAACACGACTGCCGCTTACTGGCGTGAGCGTCAGGCGATTAGAGATTTTTTTTACGTGCACTTAAGATGTTAGCTGTGTTGGCGCATTTGCTTTCCGTCTGTGCCTGACGACGACTCGGGGAACCGGCGTCGAAAATTTGCACAATAAACTTCCTTTCCCAAAGCACACATTCGACTTCGGCATATATATATATATAGGCAGAATAACATTACCGGCTCGAGAGAGAGCTCTTAAGGCACAACGGAACGAGTGAGTTCCGTATGAAGGATCGGTGAGCGCCCCGTACCACTATATATATATATATATACCACCCCTAGTCAGCCCAGCATCCTTAACTGTAGCTGTCTTTGAGTATGCATTCGAGCAAGAGTCCAAAACATCAGACGGATAAAACTCCCGCTCTAGCTATCGCACCTCCTTCATTCTAGAACAGGCGTTGATAGCGGAGACCTATTTCCAGGGGTAAGCTGCCGGTCGCGTTGGTCTGCGACATTGCCTTCTTCAAGCTTGTTGCTTGACCGTGGCCCTATCTAGTCGGTTGGCTTAGAGGACCTTTGTCAAACTCTACCGGCAGATCGCCATGCCTGCCAATCCTATGCTAACAATTCGCAGGTCTCGTTTGAATGGTAGACACCTGAGGAGGTCTTCAATAGGTCCTATCTAGTGTCACTTTTGTCCAGAGCACTCACAACAACGTCGTCTTAGAAAAGTGGTTTTGGGAAGACGCCCATCAGTCATCCTCAGGCAGCCGTTTCTTTTAAGCTTAACCTCTTCCCCCAACCATAGCCAAAGTCACCAGCATACCAGTCGATTCCAGAAACAAGGGTGCAGCGGATCCATTCATGCTACTTTAACGTCGACCAAAGACGGCTCGGGCTGATGTGACTTAGGTTTCGCACATGACATTAGCAAACATTCCAGGCCTCTAGGCTCTAGGCGAACGTTGTCAGAGGGACTTTCCCGTATTCGAATGTCGAGGGATAAAGCCGTCAACGCCAAACCGCTATCTACGTGTTCCCTCTGCGAACGCAAATTCAGAAGCAGTATTGGACTTCTGCGACACCTTCACAGCCGGTGCGGACGTGAGGCTGGCGACAGAATCAACTTCCACGCGACAGCACGCTGCCCCACCTGATTCTCCGACGTCCGTGACCCCGTGTACAGTAGGTAGGCTAACTCACGAAATGTCAACCAAAATTCTGAAATGTGTTTCCCTTTCGAAAAGATTAATAATGTAGGGTTGTAAAACTAATCAGTCTGCAGTACAATTCCATAAAAACTCAGTTACCTCAGGATGCCGGCTTTCGAACAAACTTCCTTCCGGCTGCATGCAAAAACTATACTCTGTAAAAAAATGACTAGTTAAGTGGCATGCATTTTTCACTTTGATTTTCGACGCCCCTCAAAGTCCAATTATAGTTCATGGAAAACACGCATTAAAATATCCATTCTTCCGCTCATTCGGTAGAAAATTACGTCTTCTTTCAATTTGATACTCGAAGGTGGGGTAGAATTCGATTTCAAAAAGTTTATAATTGTGGGTCTTTTAAATAAAGTGAAATGGCTGTTCATAAATCGTCATATCTCTGCATTTACCAATGTGGATCAATATGGATCAAATCCAATGCTAAATTGTATGGCCTTCATATGGTCCCCTCTTAATACCGTAGAGAAATGCGTGCTTTGCTGTAAGCGGAAAATACATGGCTTGTAGTTTGGAAACCTCGAATGCAAGTGTGACGGCAGAGCGGATTCAAAATTATTCGAGAATGAGAAACGTTTTTGGAAACCGAATAATGCCCTTCCTTCGAGTATATAATTGGAAGTAGACGTATCTATATACCGAATGAGTGGAAGAATGGATATTTTATTGCGTGTTTTCCAAGAAGTATAATTGGACTCTTAGGGGCATCGAAAATCAAAGAGAAAAATGCATGCCACTTACGTAGTCGTTTCTTACAGAGTGTAGTTTTTGCATGCAGCCGGAAGGAAGTTCCTTCGAAAGCCGGCATTCTGAGGTAACTGAGTTTTTATAGAATTATACTGCACACTGATTAGTTTTACAACCCTACTTAATTAATCTTTTCGAAACGAAAACGCATTTCGTAATTTCGGCTGACATTTCATGGGTTGGCCCACCTACTGTACAATGGACTGTGTGTTGCGCCACTCATAATGTGATCCTGATTGCAGGCTGAGGAGTGTGAACTCGGCAACCCACGTGGTTAGAGGGCTGGACTCTAGTGCTCAAGCATCTACTGGACCTGCATTCACTCGGGTAGTCCAGCGCCTTGGCTTGAAAGCATGTAGGGCCGGCGACAGCTAGCAAGGCAGAAATGGCAATTTTAGACATGCGCAGTTGCTTAGGCTCCACACGCAGTAGAATGCTTTACGAGACACCCCAATGATGCATTCGATATAGATCTCCAGTACTGCAAAAAGTTTGGCCATTGGCACCTATGCTATTAGCAAATTGAGAAGCAAAAATCAGCTTGCCTTTTTTATGAAAAAAAAAACAGTTACTGTACGAACTTACCCGAGTGTTTTTGACGCCGGATCGTTCAGCCTCCTCGGAGAGCGCTCTCAATGATTTGTTGTTTCGTTCCAGAAGTTCCCTTGCAACCTTATCCAGATCGTACAAGGAAGAATCAACATTTTCGTCTACCTGTAGAAAATAGGATGAACAGGGAGGTGCAATGTTCAGCAGAGGCTTTGAAATAGATACGGTTCTTCAAGTACATCTGCGAGACTGACAACAGGCACAGAGGAGTTAAGGTTGTTGCAGACTAGTTCTAGCTGATCATTTTGGCAATAGAAAATGTATCGATTACGTACCACAGCCATAATTCTAGATTGTGGTAAGAGCTGTAGCTTCCAGTTGCTGAAATACGGCTTTCGCCAAAAGCCAGATATTTAGGAACCCTTGGGGGGGACGCCTGTGGACAGTATTGCTCGGCAAAAGAAAAAGTTGCTTCTGGGCAAAGATCGAAGAGTTTCTGTAAGGCGTTCGCAGGAACATCGGTAGCCTAGGTCTGCAGGGGTTTCACAGTCTAGAGCGATAGACGTAAGCAGAGAAATAACCTTGACTGACGCTACAATGTATTATTTGCCCATTTGAACCCCTTTTCTTGTTTAGCAAATGCACTGAGTCTTGAGTAGAGGCTTTAGAGCGCTTTTTAAGCCGATGGAGTTGGCGAATTAACCATGTGGAAGTCTTGTAGCCTGGTGCACCGAGTAAAAAGACTATCCGTCGTAGTAAAATGCCGATCTTGTAAGCGTGAGAAGGTCCGGACATTTTGACAATCGTTGATAATCCCAATTTCAAGAATCTGACAAGAACTCCAAAAATGAACTTTCGTCCTGCGAGGCGTTTCAACGCGTCTTTAATATGCCAGCTTTGCAACGATGCAAAGTCGCCAGTTATATGTATGTACGTCGACTGGTCTTTTAGGATTGACGTCATCTCCATGTAGTCTGCCTTGTTCAAAGTGGCAGTTGAACCTCCTATGTCAGTAATCAAAGTGGATTTAGTGCCTTCATTTCGTCGCTAATTAGTGCTGAGAATGTCTAACGATCCTTTAAAATTCCCACGCTACAGTACCGCGAATTGCGAGCTGCTCGTCCTGTGTGATGTTTGTTAAGCGTAGAAGTGATAGAATGGAACTCTTGGAGACCTAGACTACCAATGTACTTGCGGACGCCGTAGTTGATCTCCTCGATCTTTGTTCGGAAACTAATTCTTTCTCTGCCGAACAGTCTTATCGACAACCAGCAGGAGCCCGTTTTGAAAATAACTTTCAAAACTTTCAGCAAAAACGGTATGAGTATGGTGGAGGCTGTAATGCCGAAACTGGACGCCACAGCTGTTTGCACAATTAACTCGAAACTGCGGCTGCGGTACCTGGACATTGTCATTAAGGGGCCGGTTGAACTACAACACAGAAACTTTAGCTATATTTTCCAGGAATTCAATATAATTTCGAGACATACATTGGCGGACAGCTCTCATTCCTGGATATCCTCGTACATTGAAAGACTGTTGAAACGTTGCAGACTACATGCTGTCGCAAAGATATATACTCCGAGGTCATGTTACATTTCCGCAGTAACCATCTCGTCGCTCACGAAAGGGGTTCTGTCTACAGTCTGCATCGCTGACTGGAGAACTACTGCTCCGATTAAAACATTCACCGGGCAGAAATTCGATATCTACCTAAAATTGTTTCCTAAACGTGGCATATTTGTCCGTATCTCGAATGGTGCATGCCTCATCCGGGTACATTGCTTCCAGAAATCCACGATCCTTCCTTATTTGACAGGCGTCAACAACGTGAGTGTGCTCCCACGCAAATCTGTGCCCAGCATCCACTGTGTGCATGGCCACCTGGTATAGATGATCTCATCTTTTCACCGCCAACAGATGTTCGTGTATACGGACAGAGACAGACTCCCCAGTTTGGTCACAATACACATTACAACTGACACACTGGATTTTGCAGACGACACGCTTCCTATCAAGGAAGTCAACCCTACCCTTAGGATGCACAGGCTGGGTGTGTAAGGTAGTTGTTGGCTTGTGTTTCTTCTATCTGATGTTATTTCAGCCGCCCTAAGACGAGCTTTTTTCACGTGTAGAAGGTTCTTTAGATGGGTGTTTTTGATGGCAGTTTCGCTGTAGAGTCTGAAATACCTTTTTGCTTAACCTCCCGATGCATAAAGTCACCTAAAGTCACCCGTATACCCATTGTCGAAAAATAATTCTATGAGGTATTTCATTTCTGCCGCATAGCTTTCTTCCACAGATCAGTAGGTGTTGGCTCGATTTAGCAGGCTGTAGACTGACTCCTTTTGTGAGCGACAGAGTGGTTTCCCTTAGACCGAATGATGACCTCTGAACATGTAATTTTTCGATTAACTGATGTGCGAAGTGTTTCATCAGTTCTTCGACGTAAAGGAAAATCCTAAAATGGGAGTTGTCAACCAACCTCCGTTTCGAAAGTAAACGTGATTCCTGGAAATGTTGAGTCAAGGTCGGTGTGGAGCAGATCTAACTGATTTTTCTTGGCAATGGAAAATGTGCCATCTAAGGGATCCATTAATTTGACGACTAGCTGGAGAACCAGTATCGAAAATTTACGCAATGATGATTATTTTGTTCCTGAAACGGGATTCCCGTTTTCCAACATACATAAACTACCTAGGCGAAGTGATTATGCGGATGAGATAACGGCAAATGGCTGGGACAATTTCCAAGGCGCCGCGACGCATAAGTTTCCTCAGGATCGCATTCCTTATTCATGCGCACTGCAATTGCTACGAGTCCTTTTTTAACTGGGAATAAAAGTTTTCGACCAATGGCTCAAAAGTTCATCGCATATAACGAGTGAGTGTAACAAGAGTTATGGGAGTCTATCTACATGTGCGGTTTGCTTGCCTAACAGTGAAGTCAGTAGTAACTTAAACGTACTTCCGGAAGATAGCATATTAACCGGAACGAGCTAACTGATGAAGCCAAGCACGTAATGAATTAGGGAAACCACTAGTGGTCCTCATTTAACTTGAATCGGCCAAAAAGAGAAAATTTCAGAGCCAGTAGCCGTGGTACACATAGCCTCTCGAAATCATTCGTTTAATAGTGCTAACTAGTTGACATTTCAGACAGATTCATGTTAGTAATTTTTCGTTAATATAGGCACATTTCATGAGTCAGGTCAACAACGGTGAGTCTACTTTCCTGCCAGACATCGTGCCGAAAAAAGGATATCTGGATCTAAGGGTTCCCAGACCGCCGCAACCTGTGAGCCGTCGCCTAGTCGTCCCTGGTTAACCACAAGGTCTCATCGCCAAGCCCGCTGTTCCTTGTAAACCTTATCTTCGCGCAGATAGTGGCGCAGAGTCTGGTATGTGCAGAGACGCCGTGACGCTAAGTAACAAAAACAACCATGCACATTTCAGTTCGATTTTACGCAGTAATAGTTTTGACAATGACCAGCAGACTGGCCTGGTAGGCATTTCAGCCCGTTACTAAATTTTTTATAGTTACCTGGTCTCAAATTGTTACTGGAGGACACCTAGTTTCAACTATTTGAACAAACTTTTCAGCTTTTAGCTGTGAATATAAATGTGGATGAACCTACTATATTTCTGTTCGGGAGCCAATGGAAGTTAGTGGGCTTCAAAGGAGACAGTTCACCTCCAAAAAGAACAGCTTCATAAGCCTTCGTGAATGCGCAGTTAGGCCAAATGTCTTTGTAGAGTTCGTGCCATGACTAGAAAGAGGAGGATTCAATGCAAGATGAAATATACCTTTAACAACGTAAACAACTTCAGGCGGACCACTTCATTGTACCGTTCAATATACTTGCGGAGAGTCAGAGTTTCGCAAAATGGTTGCAAAACGTCCTGGCGGTTTAATTCCTCTACAAATCTGTCCGTACAGTGAAGCACACACATCTGAAGGATATTTAACAGCCAATGGGCCATTTGGGGATTGTCCGAGCCCACTTTTCTGAAGCGTTGGATTATGGGCTTTATGGTCTCTCCTAGTTCATTCGGTGATTTTTGAAGTATGTTGTCTCTGATCCTAGCGAACCACAGCAGTCGGTTCTGGCTATCACTTCCGAGTGCCCGATCTATGTCAAAAAAAAACAAAAGAATGTAGCCAGTCCTAAAAGTCAATTACAAAACGGCAAGAAATTCACAAGGCATACACGTGACATGCGCTGTCCTTTGAAATAGGCGTGTCAGCACGTAAACTCTGATCGTCCATTCACTGTCTTGTATCAGTTTTGGGACCTCAAAGCATTAGCCAAATAGAAGACGACTATACAATGGGATCGGCAAGGAGGTCCAACGAATAAAACTACATATACGAACTCAAATGTGGAGACGCTTCGCAAAACAATGCTTCGTCACATAGTGAAGTAGTGATGCTCTCGTCAGTGAAGGTACTTACGGAGTTTAATGTCTGGCGTGAAGTGTCAACAACAGCACATCAGCATGTGCGAGAGGAGTTGAGGTTGTGGGCTAGTGAAAGCAAAGTGACTCACGCAGTACTGTATACGTCGGCCAAGAACCCTGTTCAAGACTTACTCATAGGCAAAGGAGCAATAATGTGTACATGGTCGTAGAAGTGCCTGTGGTAGGGCACTTGTCGGCATGAGCACCGGTGTGCATAATTTGCTAATTCTTGCATGAGATGGTCAAACGGATGGAAGTGACGAGAACTTAAGTTCTTCCCCTTCTCGCGTCTACATAGTGGGTGTACTCAGAGCTCCAGAATAGTTACCGCTCAAGCCCGTTTTGGGGAGGGAGAATAACACCAGTAGAAGTCGCGTATTCTGTACAGGGACCCAGTGGCGGTCAGAGCCCCCGACGCGCGGCCGACTAGACACGTCTGCCTGCTACGATGATTTGCGTGTGAATGAGCAAGCTTCATGTGAAAGCCAAGCAGCATCAGCTTGGTCAGCTGACTGGGTGGTAGCCGAATTTCTGGACGCGTGCGATTGGCTATCACTGAGGCTACATGCGCGACTGTGCTGGTCGACGGGGGCGCGTTCCAATGATTTGTAACGCAGCGAGGGCGACAGTTGCGAAATGTTTAAACGCGCCTAAGGGGCTACGTTGTTTATCGAGTTGCGGGAGTGTTGCTGGTTTATTTTCGTCCAGACATTTTCGGAGGAACGCATGCAGACTGGAGTCGGTAATTGCTGGTAGAACTTAACTACTTGTAGTGCACTGAGCCTAGCCAGATCGTTCTGCAAACTGGCTCCGACACCATATATTGCTGCCTACATGCCAAACACCATAAGCGCTTTACTCCTCGCGTACAGCTTTATTCCTTCTATTTACTATCCCGTCCACAAACTGCTCTAATGAAAACGTTGGGGCCACATCTTGTGAACTTCCTTTATCCCTAAATCCCAGAAGGCAAATGGTAAATAATATATCCAACTTTCAAAATTTGACAGACGATGTTAAACGATAAGAACATATGAACTCCTCCAGGCCTCCGCTTGAAATATACTGCATAAATTGTGGATTTGGCGAGAAATCCGGTAGGCAGGAGTTTCTGTCAATTGTGCGACTTAGTTCGTGTTCATTGTTGAATGCGCTCACATGCACTACACCAGACCACAAAACTCAAGCAGCAGATCTTACAATGAGCAGATTACACTACCTCGTGAGCTGGTGCGGCATCTGCGGTCGCGAATTGAGTGTAATGAAATGGGCTTGCGGCGCTCGAGCTTTTGAATCTGGGACTACACATGCCACCCTTTTCATAGACTGCATCACAGCACCGTTGTCTGCCAAACAATAAGTACTACAATGTCCCGACTTAACACTCGAGAATTCGCACCGTGCGACTGGCCTAATTGATAGCATAATCTCCGGCTAAGATATGTCTGGTTGGCCTCACCCGTCTGCGATGCCCCAAAAATTCATGCTCCATATGGCCTGTCTGGCCACATGCGCATGCGCACTAAAGTTACCCATTACTCACGCCACACCTGTGCCCACTCACAACCTTCTTGTATAATCAATACCTAGTAGCAAGAGCATATTGAATCGATATGCTCCAATAGCATATTTTCGAGGTACTACTCCTCGTGCCTTCATTGGTTACCTCACCTATGCAATCGTTGGCGTATTTTTTAGCTCGTTGCGAAATTGCGCGCTTACGCCTGCACGTCATTATAGTGACGACAGTGTGGAGCACGTTACATCCTTCTTCTTCTTTGTTGTTATTGTCATCTATCTGCTTATTTTCTTTATCCTTTTTTCATTATGTTTAAGATTCAGTGAGAACAACAAGAAGTCGAATTAAGCGATATGGCAACGAAATATTTGGAGAAATTGAGACGGTGCGAAAACGACAGTTGTATGAAAATGTCTCACAAACTACTGTACGCAGTTACATGAATCGATGGAACAGCAAGGGCAGACTTCAAAGCCGGTAAAGGAAGCAGTAACTGATTACAAAGACTCCCAGGGAAACACAGAAGCTGACAGCACAGTTATCATTGAGGTAGGTAATGCATGCGTCAGTTAAGTGCGCGAGAGGGCCTTGCGAAACAACATAGCACATGCTTATCTGCGATCGTGCCGCAACTGTCAGCAGATCCAAGAACATTGCTGGGGACATCGTACAACTTGGAAGTAGCTCCGATGGGTAGCGGGGAATAGATCCATGTAGGTTTGGAACGACAAATTCACAGACTGCTCACTCAGATGACCGTCCCCAGACCAGAGGTGACGGTCTACCTGGCAATCGACGGTCTCCCAGTGTATAGAAAATCCAAAACCGATATGTGGCCTATGTTGGAAAGAATAGTGCTGCCGTTAATCAGTAACGTCTTTCCAGCAGGCATATATTGCGGTAATGGGAAACCGTCCAACGTCCACGGTTTCCGTAATTCACTCGTTAAGGAGATACGACGTCTACAGAAAAGGGGATTGCGCATCAAGGACAACTGAAAAGTAGCACGCTTTGTGGTCAAAGCAGTAATCCGTGACGCCCCTGCTAGGGCCTTCGTGAAACAAATTAAGAATGCGGACGCCTATCACGGATGCGAACGTTGCACCGTGGCAGGATTGTGCATGGGAAAAGTATTCTACTTGGAGGAAGGGGAGAGAGAAGGGAAGGATGCATACTTCCTGCAGTCTGTCGATGACGAGCACAGGGTTGGTATACCTCCTTTTTAACTTGCAATTTGGGCTTAATTTCGAAATTTGCTCTAGACCTCTTCATTTCGTATACTTACTCGACATACATCCGCCGGACAAAAACGCGATCTACTCGATGTACATAAATCGAAAACCTGCTGTCTATCCGATATGGCGGCAATATACTCTTACCACTAGGATATAATTCATTGATATACGCAGAGAACACTCATGCTAACTGCGTCCTCGCTCTAGTCCTAAACCCCTATCAAGCACAGGTCTAATCTGGCACCAGCGAATTGATAACAGCAAGACCTGTGAACTACGGACACGTGTCATGTAAAAGCTGCCATGTTTGCCCTGCATTTCAATGCTGTTTCCACAAACTTTGCAACCCAATTAAACTAGTTAGTTATACGTACAGGACAGCAGTCGTTTAGATATAAAACATCATTCACAATTGCCAAGGGATGAATTTTGTCGACGACGCTGTGCGCATGGATGTCATATGGCAGTGCGTTTACGAGTGCTTTTGGACAAATCGAAGGGTTGGCATCGTTTGTGTCCCAATCGTCCGTAGATAAATAAATTGATTTACAAGTGGAACGCCGTATGTACCGACGGCGGCAACCGCGATGATGCATCGTCTGCTCACAAATGAGCGATGACTGTGGTGTGATTGAGTCTTAAGATTCAATATTGCGTACGCTGACCTGAAATGAAGGTGGATGAGACGCAAATGCTCGCAAGGCAGTTTATTATGTGCAGGTCAATGGCTAGTATATACCAGCTACTGAATACCATTGTATTAAGGCAAAGAAAAAAGTCAAAACACAATAAAATAAACAAAACGAACTTCCGGTGAAATCTTAAAAATCAAGCGCTAACCTAAACAGAAATCGATGTCGTAAGACAATGACATCTCCCCCTTCCCCTTGGGCATCACTGCAAACCGAATCAAAGTCCGATTGGGACGCAGTCCTACGACCTTCAGCCGTCTACTTAAACAAACACGGAAGCATAATCTGAGTAACTGACACTTTAGAGAACTTCATTTAATTTCCTTTCTGAATATCTGATTGCCTTTGCGGAGTATTGCATTAGTATTGAGCCTAAAACTAAGTGAATTTTGAACTTTTGTAAACAGTGCTCAGAGATAGCGTTGAGGTTTGGTGTTAGCATTGACAGCCTGCAGATTCGGCATAGGATACCACCCCTTTACGGGGATCTCCAGCATTATAAAACCTTAGCTGAAGGCAAAAACGTTTGACTACATTTTACTCAGTATAAGTCCTGAACTAAAAGCTTGCAGGGACTAAATATACTTCAGCTATTCCCGTAGATTTAAAAGTGCAGGTTTTCATTCTACGATGCACAAAATCCACACGAAAAGTTTATTCGAGTGAAGTATCTGAATGAATAAGCATTAAAGCAGAAAAACGGTCTCTAATTAAAGGATAAGAGCGGGCAGGACCAGCTTGCATGTGGCAGTTTATAACGGATTTCATGAAGGTGTGAGAATGCGATTCCGACAGGACCAGCCTGCATGCGGTTTTGAGTAAAAAGTTCGAAACGAACATCAGAAATGCAGAATTAATATGCAGGACAAGGCCACTCTTGTCAAATTTTCGAGGCGATAGAAATCCAGGCGCGATCGGTCACAGTCAGCTTCGAGTGCAACCGAGGAGGTGGCAAGTGAGATGAGACAAAACTACTAGTAGATGGCGTA
>CACRXP010000005.1:782713-815672 GCA_902702965.1 Spirometra erinaceieuropaei
AAACACACCTACAAATCAAAAATGGACAAATAATTCAGATCAAGAGGACAATTCTCTGGCCGAAGGCCGTCATTCTGACAGCCTAACCGATGCAAAGGTGCCAACTCCTGAGGCTGCTCGAACCAGTGGCTGCTGTCTAGAAATCTATTACATTAACTGTTAGGGTCTTCTCAACAAGCTAGATGAACTCAGATTACTTGTCTCTGAACAGAAGCCACACATAATTGTCCTGACATAGGCATGGCTGACTGAGGAAATTAGTAGTAGCGAAGTCAGACTTGAAGGTTACCATCTGTTCCGTTGTGACAGATTTCACCGTAGAGGAGGAGGCACAGCTACTTATGTATCAAATAAAATTGCGAGCTGTCAACGAGAAATTTCCGATGGTGCTCCACGAAATTTTGAAATAATTTCATGCAAGATATGTACCAAACAATTACCGACACTGAACGTGCGTGTTGTCTATCGGCCTCTTAGCTCGAATGGAATCGCCGATATGGAATTACTTAGTGCACTGGAGTTGTTATGTAAGCAGGAGAACTTACTACTTCTGGGTGACTTCAACGCTCCAGGAATAGACTGGAACATTCCCCTAACAAACGCCCCGTCCACTTCATTTGACCACAAGCTACTACAACTCTCTCTGAATGAATACCTCATTCAGCACATAAAATTCGGAACAATAATGAGAGAAGGACAACGATGTAACTGTTTAGATCTCGTTTTTGGTAAAGAAGAAGGACTCATAAAGGAAGTGAATCCCCAAACTCCACTCGGTTTAAGCGATCAAATTGCTTTTACCTGCGTGTGCTCTCTCCTATCCAACCAGCAAACAACAATCAAGAGTCGCCGAAATATTTGAAAGGGTGACTTTAACGCAATGAGACGCACTCTTTTGGAGGAAACCTGGTTGGTCAACAACGAAGATTCAGAAGAATTTTGGCAGTACTTTCGCGGGATTATAGATCGTCTAATTCACTCCTATTGTCCAATAAAAATTACAAGACCATGTATGCGACCGCCGTGGGTCAATCCGACGACAAAAAAGGCCATGAAGAAGAAACAGAGGCTGTGGAATAAGTATTTGCAACTTCGAGATTCAAGGTCACTCGCCGAATATAAGGATCAGCGCAATAAATACCGCAGACGAATACGGATTGCTAGAACTTCTTTCGAGCGCCGACTGGTAGCAGAATCCATTACATGTACCAAGACGTTTTACGGGTACATCCGCAGTAGGAGGAAACATAGGGACGAAATTGCGTGTCTTACTGATAGCCTCGGAAACTTGTTAGTTGAAGGGACACAGAATGTGCAGTTACTGTCTCAGTTTTTTTCAATCGGTTTTTGCGAAGGGGCCCTTAGAAGACAATCAGCAGTTTGAAATGGACCGAAACAGCCGGGAGCTTCAAATGCGCCAAGATACTGCCGTCATTGAAACCGTCGCCTTTTCCGTCGAAGAAGTCAGACGCGTACTCAGTTAAAGAAGGCAAGGTCAACGCGCGCAGCACGATTTTGAAAAGATAAGTGAAAGTTATATTTTTGGATTCAATTTCTTAATCCCTTGCACAGTTTTCCAGTGTAGACCTGACGAAATTTTCTATTTTTTGTCATAAGTCTTCTTCGCTTCCTGTCGTGTTTCTGCGATTTGTCATAAAGCAGAAATCTATTGTCGCAGTTTTTCACCCAACATAGCCTCAATCCTATCAAGTCTTACCTGCATATACAAAAGGTTTTCCTCGTAAAAATATAGATTAACATTATATTTTAAACGATAAACCGTCTCCACTGACGGCTTTCATCGTCAGTTTATTGAGAATTATACTGTTATCTATTTTGTCCTACATAGCCTCATTATCCAATTCAGATTTATTCATAGTTCTGTTTTACCACCTACGAAATTGTCATTTGCCCGTTTTTTTTCTAGTTTGCATTCTGGTATTGAGTAAAACCTGCTTAGTATAAATTGTGCTGTCTGGTCCACCAATATTTGCAGCTTTCATAAATCGTTTCATCATACATAGCCTCATCCATATATCCTCGAAGTTTCGGCAGTTATCATCCATATAAATATTTTGACTTAAGTCTTGTATTGCGTTTTCGGCATGAAACCTCAAGCAACCCTTCGTCGAAATCTGAAGGAAACTAAACTTCATCTGAAACCCATTGTTCATATGAAAAAAATTGATCTAGGGGCGCTTGATGATTTTAACAACTTTATGTCTCGTTGCGGATCAATTTTTTCTGTCCTTGGTGCCCTTCTTGACGGAAATTTGCCAACGCTTACGTCTCAGCAGTGTGAGAAGCTCATGCCACTCATTAACCTGGTTGCGACTGAGAGTGAAGACAGGCACAAACGAAGTTTCAACTTTATATTTAAAAACGTTCCCAAGAGTAGACAGCCAATTGATGTTGCCTTTCAATTCCTTTTTTCATGCGGCTTCAACTTTAGGGTCGCGGAAGCCAAAAGGCTTTCATCTAGGAGCAAGAATCCACCCATTCTTGTCAAACTCTTTTCATCGATTGACGTGGATTTTGTTTTCTCCCATTTGGAGCGATCAACTCACTATCTCAGGGCAAATAAACGTTTTATTAGTCGAGACCAGACTCCACTGCAACGAAAAATTTCTCCCATATTACCAAACGTAAAGCCACCCCCGAATTCTACCCAAATGTCTTTTTCCTCTAAAGCAGTTTCTGCATCTGGTGTCGACCAAATCCCGCCACTATCTACAGCGGCCCCAGTTCCATCTAGCTCTTCGACTGATCACATTATCACAGAGACGGTTAAAACTAGCCTCTTTAAAACTCCCCCACGGAGCAAGGATTGTTCAAATGCGGCTCCAAAATTTATAAGGGAGCTTGATCTTAGCAGTAAAGATGAGGTAGTCCTTGAAGCACAACCGGCTCCCAGCACTCAGAATAGTGATTTGGTTAATAAACTGACATCGAATCCACCCCGTTCCCACGCCTGGCCACTCAGGTCTGACCTTGCAGTTAGGTCTAATAAGCTAGATGAGAGTTCAGGGAGGTCTTTACCTGTTCCTATCCTGAATTCTCAACTTACCGCCACAGTTGTGAAGCCCTCTTTCACATCAGACTGCAAAATGCAAGTATATTGCACTGCTGATAAATTTTCCAATCCCGTTGCTAGCCTGACACCCCAAATAATAAAGCCCTTTCCTGATGTTAACTGTTTCCCGAAACCATTACGTCCGCCACCTAACATAAACTACCCTTCGTATCATGCTAACAATTCCCAAAATCCTATTTTCTTGTCTCCTATTTTTCCAACCCAACAAAATAGTTTTCCTCTTCCTGGGTCCTTCTCAAATGTTTTTCCACCTAATGCTGCATCTCTAACTAGTAATTACCTCATAAATTTTAGACCGCAGCAACTTTGTCCTCCACCAATTGCTCCGTTCCCTCAGCTTAATTTTCCACCTCCGGCTCTTCCTTTTTTAAAAGTAGCAATGAGCGGAACCTACATATTAGGAATACGCTCAGTATTGTCTCTCTCAACGCAAGATCTGTCGTACAAAAGATGGCACACCTAAGAAGTGTAGCTGTTGAGTTTGACACAGACGTATTGTGCATTACTGAATCTTGGGCCCACTCTCTAATTTCAGACTCGGTACTTCACATAGATAGCCTTAGTTTATACCGCCAGGACCGTGCCGACAGACGCGGCGGTGGATGCCTTCTTTACATAAGATCCTCACTTGCACAATCGCCTTATAACTTGAACATTTCCTCCTTCTCTGGAAATTTATGTTTTGCTTCGGTAATCCTTCCTCAAAATAGGAAAGCCTTAGTCGGATGCGTATATAATCCTCCTTGTTCCTCCGGTAATGAAAGCCAACTTTGCGAACTCTTTGAAAAAATTGCAGAAACTTCTTTCGACGTCAAGATAATCGTAGGCGATTTTAATTTGCCAGAAATTGACTGGAACACACATACTTCTCCTCCTAAATTCCAGAAGCTGCTTGACACAATTTACTTTTCAAACCTGACTCAATTAGTTCACTCTTCGACCAGAAACGATAGTGTTTTAGACTTAATTTTTACTAATGGCACCTTCCCTTTATCTATGGATTTTTATCATGACCTCTTTGCAAGTGATCATGCATTAATTCATTGTCGCCTTCCAGTTGCCATTTCCGCAAAGCCAACAGTTCAACGTAGTATTTTTGACTTTGCTAATGTTAATAAGGATTTAGTAAATAACTTTACCTGCACTCTTGATTGGCACAATATTTTTTCAAATAATGATCTAAATTTTTTCAACAATTTATTACAATGCGTAACAGAAGGTCTTCTTGACCTTATTCCTCGGAAGATGTTCAAACCGAGTGCTAATTCCACCGCTATCCCACACTTTCTTAAAAACAGACTTAAAAAGTTACGGAAGCAGTTTAAAGATCCTTCTGTGAGTTCATTATCAGTTCATCTAAGAATCGTTGAAATATTTGAACTAGCTTCGAAAATAAGGCTCGAGCGAGATAGGCGTAGAGAGTCTTTGGCTATTAATGATGTGAATTCTTCTAAATCAGTTGCTCAGATCTTCCGTCAGAGATCATCTGCTAAGTCCCACCAAGTCATTCCGCCCTTGCTTAGTGCAAGTGATGCCTTCATTACAGAAGAGTCAGGCAAAGCAGAAATTTTAAATTCGTTCTTTGCCAAGCATTTCACCATTGAAACTGATCCGATCCCTTTAATTCCTTCGTTGTCTGATGCTTCTCTTAGCTTCATTAATTTTTCTCCTGAATGTATTCAAAAACTGATAAGTCATCTTCCTAACTCTCACTCAGTAGGTACGGACAATATCCCAAACTCTTTGATAAAACAACTAAGAGATTTTCCTCCTCTGCTTAGCAAAATCTTTTCAGTATTTCTCGTAAATGGCTTCTTCCCTGACTATTGGAAAACTTCTATTATTATTCCAGTATTTAAGTCTGGCTGTCGTTCTGACGTACAGAACTATCGAGGTGTCCATAAAACACCCTCTCTCGCCAAAATCTTTGAAAAAATTATCGCCATAAAAATTACCGAATTTTGCATAGCCAATCAAGTTATTAGCCCTTCCCAACATGGTTTTTTACCAGATCGCTCTTGTGAAACATGTCATCTGTCGTTTCTCGATCTACTTACCTCTCTTCGTAATGATCACCTATCTGTTGTCGTAATTTATTTTGATCTTAGTAAAGCCTTTGATAAAGTGCCACATAAAAGACTCTTGATTAAATTGGAAGCTATGGGAATTCGCAGTCCACTAATAGACTTTCTCAGGTCATACCTGTCTAATCGTAAACAAAAGGTTTTGGTGGGATCTTCACTTTCCAGTGAAAGTCCTATTGTGAGCGGTGTCCTACAAGGTACCGTTTTAGGTCCTCTTTTGTTCTTACTTTACATAAATGATATTTCAGCCGCAGTTAAACATTCTCAATCATTTATTTATGCCGATGATCTCAAATGTGTATATTCTTTNNNCATGCAGGCCAGTCCTCCCTTTTTTTCTGATGCTATTTTTCTGAGGGTTTTTTTTTCTCCTGTTAAATTACTACAATCATTTTTAAATTTTGCTTTGGAGTTTTTTTTCACCCCTCGTTTTTTTTCATTTTCATTTTGCTTAACGGACTTCTAATATCAAAAACTATGCATTGTACTTTGTGCAGATTTTGCCTAAATCGTCTAAAATTTGCATGTAAATTTATTTTTACTTGCCTTGATGGGACCCCGACGGGTCTTTAATAAAAATAATTGAATTGAATTGAAATAAAACCAGATAAGTCTCGTGGACCCGACGGAATTCCCGGGCTGATATTTAAGGAACTGTCAGCGGAGCTGTCGAAGCCTCTTTCGACTCTCTTTGAGCTGTCAATGAGAACAGGAAGGCTGCCATCACAGTGGAAGACAGCTAACTTCGTTCCCTTACATAAAGGCAGTAGCAGGATGGCAGCAAGCTGTTTCAGGCCTATTAGCTAAACCTGCCTCTCATGCAAAACGATGGAAGCTCTAGTAAAGAGTGTCATACAGCAATTTTGTGAAGAAAATAACATCTTGCAGGATTTTCAACATGGCTTCTGCAGAGGACGTTCCTGCCTCTCAAATCTGCTAGCTTGTCTGGAGATCTAGACCAGGGCCCTAGAAGGGGGTTTTGAGGTTGATGTCGTGTACAGCGATTTTCGCAAACCTTCGATACTCTTCCGCACCAACGCCTTCTTCACAAATTCAGCGCCATCGGCATCCGGGGAGATCTTCTGAACTGGATAGGGGCGTTTCTGGTTGTTCGGAAACAACGTGTTTGCATCGGTGATGATATGTCAGAATGGGTGAATGTGACCAGTGGTTTGTCTCAAGGCTCAGTTCTGGGACCATTGCTATTCCTCCTTTATGTTAATGACAGCCCTCAGGAACTCGACTGTGGCAAAATAATGTTTGCTGACGACGTTAAGCTCTGGCAAGTCATTAAGAGTCCTTACGACCAGAGAACCCTCCAAACCAACCATCATCGACTGCAAGCGTGGTCGGAGAAATGGCTTCTGGACTTCAATGTGCAGAAGTGTGCCGTACTTCATCTGCGTCCAACCAACTCTAATTCAAATGAGAACCTGAAGACATATCACCTGAAAGATATAAGACTTCCCGCAGAATCTTCACAGAAGGATCTCGAAGTTTGGATACAGAACAACCTGAAACCAACACTGCAGTGTCACAAGGCTGCAAAAAACGCCATGTGAGTGCTGCATGCAATCAAAAGGGCGTTCGTTGCCTTTGACCAAGACCTTTTTGGGAGAGTTTACGGTACCTTCGTTCGGTCCCACTAAGAATATGGCATACAAGCATGGCGGCCATGGCTAGTAAAGGACCAAGCATGCCTCGAACGGGTGCAACGTCGGGCAGCAAAGATGGTAAATGGTCTAAAATGCCAATCCTACACGGACAGACTGAATTGTCTTAATTTATTCTCTCTGTGTTACAGGCAGCAAAGAGGTGATCTAATCTTGGTTTACAAGATAATAAATGGCCTTGAGCATGGACTTAGCTTTGAGGACATGTTCCAGTTGCACCTTTCACCCAATCTTCGTGGCCACTCGATGAAACTACGGAAAACAATGTCCGGGCTGAACCTTTGTTCTGAATTTTTCACGCAGAGGGTAGTGGAGAAATGGAACGAGCTCCCTCAGTCAGTCGTGGAGGCGACATCCCTGCAACTCTTCAAGAAACGCTTGGATGATTATTTGTGTCCGCTGTTTTCCCTCGACAGTATGAATCTGAATTAATACCCCTGGTCCAGACAAATATTTTCTCCGAGATAATGCTACTCAAATGAATTAAGTACCGTTTTAATAGTGAACATTTCTTGTTCGTGTACAGTTATTTCTAACGAGCTGACATGTACTCAATAGGGTTTTCAAATGCTTTGCCTAGTATCCTTACCAAATAAACTGAAATAAGGCATGAAAGGGTCCCAGTAACTGTAACTAATACAAAAAGTTGGAGTAAATGGATTACAGTCAAAACATTTGACACCAATATGAAAAGACATAGAGTGGATAAACTCCACACCCCATTTTCCATGGCCATCTTTTCGATCGTTCTGTGTTATGAGTAGCCTTTATTTGATAGAAAAGTAAAAAAATTATCACGTATCAAACCTATCCTCTTGGCACAACTGTTTCTGATCTCGAAAAGATGTCTTGTCATAGTATCTGCAAAAAAACTTTAACAGATTCGAGCCCAGTGCAATGTTTGAAAAAAGATTAAAATCGGTTTTGGATTTCAAGTTCCTCGACCTCACGACCTCGCGGAAGACACGCTGTTTTGAAATAATATATGACTGAACTGCGTGCCCTCTGCCTTTTAGAAATATCTACTCAGACATGACCTTCTAATATTCCCGCACGGCGGGTTCCATCACCACCAGGAGGTTATCCCTTCAAAATTTACGCCGGTGGCGTGCTTCTTGAATTTGCTTTCAGAAGTGAAAGGAATAGTTAAGGCAAAAGTTTAGTTGTTTTGTGCTTCTTACGTGTCTGACTGTTGACTATTATAGTCTCTATATCCGGCTAATTAAGTAAACGTGTCACTGTTTCATCCGTGAAGATTTATAAATTAATCAAAGCCTCGTTGAATTCGCAAGTTTATGAGACATACAGGCTTCCACAGTTCGCTAACCGTTTTTCGTATAAGACGGCCTATTTTATAAGCACAAACTGAACTCTGCACAGTGTTAACCTGCTCCTTTCAAAAATACACTCGAAAATGTATTTTTGCTTCTTATGAATGCACCCGTATCCGTGTTAAACAAGATGATTTATTTATCCGTCTACGCTAGACAAAGTTTCGCATCACCAGTGGGGTTTAAACCTCCGACCTTCTGGCGGGTGACCAACTGTTCAGGCCACATATCTACAGGCGCAAGAGTAGATATCGAAAAATAGCACATTGAAATCTTCCAATCTTCGGAAATTGTAAAAACTCCCCATTACGTGCTAAGTCTCATTTTTGAACGACTGATCCAATTTGGCGTTTTCATTAATTTTTCTGAATGCGTTTTTGGTGTACAGCCGTCGTTTTTCCTAGGACATCAAGTATGCTTTTTGGCTGTCATCCCATAGATGCTAGGGTTTCAGATACTGGCGATTTCCCTACACCCACTTCTTTTCAACAACTGCGCCGTTTTATAGGCCCTGTCAATTACTATCGACGTTTTATCCCTAATTGTTCTCAATTAATGTTACCACTTACTAACCTCTTATGCGGAAACAACCGCGAATTTTCTTTTACTGACGCAGCTGTAGAGGCTTTCAATCGTGCCAGGAAGGCTCTTGCGAATATAACCGCCCTTTTTACCCTATGACTGATGCCCAAATTTCCGTAGTGGCCGACGCCTCAAATCCGACTATTCTTGATGCTGAAATCTTTAAACACACCAACATGCCTGATAAAAACACGTCTCTATCGACTCCTCCAGCAAACCCTAGCAAGCCTAAGTATGTGCCTAAGGCAAAGGCGCATAAAACTGCCGTCTCAACCACTCGGACACCGGGTAAATCAAGAGACAGTCTAAAATATTTTTCTCCACAACCGTCTAACAGTGCCTCAAACACCCCGACTCAAAATGCAGCATATTTTTAACTGTCCCCAGCACTCATATCGAGGCGCTTAGGCGCAATATGCCGAAATTCCCGCCTTTTAATAGAAATCTTGCTCCAATGGATGCAATGAGTCTCCCAAACCCCTAACATATTTCCTGCGCGGCCGTTTTACCAATACATTCCTCATGCTAATGTCCATACTGGGTAGTTAACTCATTCGGTCCTCAGTTTCGTTCGTCGGGAATACGTTGCAGTATCTGGCCCGCGGATTTGCAGCTGAAAATGAGTTAGCTGACAATCGTTGCCAGCTTCCCTGCCTGTCATTTACCCCCTCCCCGAAGTCCTTCCACTATTTATCAACGTCAGAAAATTTTGATGTCACCTAATTTTTTGCAGAACCGTATGGTTACATCCGGACCGTTTGCTCCGTGGACAGACCAGCACTGGGCGATGTAGCCCACCTCGCCCAGAAACATACAGCCTTTCCCTTCAAACTCTTTGTTTTAAATGCCAGATTCTTGCTTAATAAGATGCCTTTGTTTCAGACTTTGGTGTTCGTCCAGTGTCCGGATATTGTCTTAGTAACTGAGACATGGGCATCAGCCTCCGTAGCTGACTCCGAACTCTCTCCTCTAGGCTATACTTGCATCCGAAATGATCGTCAAGACAGCCGTGGTGAGGGCAGTTGCGTCTACGTCAAGCAAACACATACAATTTTGCCGCTTGACCTCCCGCATTTTTCCGCAGTAGAAGGCAACTGCTGGCTCCAGGATTCACTAAAATACAAGTTCGCCTTACTCGTCGGGTGTGTTTTTCGCCCTCCCAACGCCAACGACAATTTTTATCGTTTACATTCACAGGCATTTCAGGCCGCAACCGACTTAAGCTTTAAGTATCAATTGGTTGCGGGTGACTTTAATCTCCCTGAAGTTCGCTTTTCTTTGCTTTCCGGTCCCAGAAGGTTCGAAGACATTCTTTGGGCTGTGAATGTTTGAATGTTGACTCAGGTTGTCGACTTTCTCACGCGAGCATCAAGCATGCTTGACCTAATTTTCTGTAGAGGTTGCATGCCATCGTCATTGTCATCCCTAGGCCCACTCGGGGGCTGAGACCATGGCATAGTTGTATCAACGTTGGAATTCAAGGCTGACAAAACGTTGTCCCCAAAGTATAGCTTTTTCCGCGATTTCCGGTCAACTCGCAAGACAGAATTATTAACATACCTTACTTCCTACGTCTGACTGATTTTTTCGTCAATTCGGATGTAAATGTTTGCACTGCAAAACTGTACGAAATTTTGGATCCGCTTATTTCTGGTTTTTTCCCGTAAGAAAATAATTAATATGGGGGATGAGGTTTCCTACCCTTACCCTTTCGTGCGCAGACTTTATCGTCGATTCCATCTTCAGAACGACGTTTCTGTCCTGCCCTTGATTTGTGATATTTTTGAGCGGGCTAAGAGATTGCTTGAAGAAAAACAGCTAGCCGAAGAAGTCCAATTCACTGAAAACCGTTCGTTAAATGTCTCCAAACTTTTCTCCCGAAAAGTACAAACTCAAAGAAATACGCAACATCCCACCCTCCGAGACGCTCTTGGAAGTCCTATAGCTGATACCAAGTTAACTGCTGATAGCTTCAACGTTTTCCTGTCCAAAACGTTTATTGAAAACTCGACCACTCCACTTCCGACCCTCCAGGCATTGACCAGGACAGTTCTCGAAATTATAACTTTCGCTCTGTGGGATGTGACTGCGGCGATTCGGCAGTTTCGTCAGTCTCATAGTCTAGGAGCTGATGGTGTCCCAGTAAGCATTTTAAAAGCCGATGCAAGTACGATTTTCTTACCCCTCTTATGCTAGATATTTGATCTCGCTCTTGAAAGTGAAACTTATCCTACCTTGTGGAAGGAATCACACACTATGCCCATTCCTAAGCACGGCAAATCCACGTCATTTGATGACTTTCGGCCAATAAACATCCTCCCTGCAGTATCGAAGATCTTAGAGACATTGATCAAAGATAAGATGATGCGTCACTTAGCAGAGAATAACCTACTGAGTGTTTCTCAGCATGGATTCCTCAAAGCTCGGTCTTGTGACACCTGTCAACTCTTTTTCTTTGACTAGGTTCTCCAATCTAGGGACAATGGTTTTGCACTTTACACTGTATATTTCTATTTCACTAAGGCTTTTGACCGTGTTGACCATGCTCTTCTTCTCTTGAAACTGTCCTCTTTCGGAATAGGTGGCAAACTTTTAAATTTTATAACCTCTTACCTGGGCACTCACACACAACGAATCAAGATTTCCAATGCTATCTGCAACCCCACATGTGTAAGGAATGGAGTCATTCAGAGTAGTGTACTCGGCCCGGCTTTATTTTGCCTTTTTGTTAACGATGTACCTGATGTATTTCAGAATGGTAAGCCTTTCATGTATGCCGATGATCTGAAAGTTGCTTATCGATATAAGCCAGCAGATCATGACATCATGCTTGAACTCCTAAAGAGCGACCTACAGGCCTTTGCCAGTAGTGCCGCACATGGCGCCTTTCTCTTTCTTGGCACAGATGCTCAGTCATGGTGGTTGGTGACGACTGCCAACCTCAACTAGGTAATGGCGGTCACGGCATAAATGTGCCCGGGGTTATTAAGGATCTGTGTGTATCATACTCCAGGAGCCTCAAACTTTCGGAGCACTAGGCCTTAATAGTCTGCAATGCACGTAGAACGACCGGGTTTATACTCCGAAACCCTAAAAATAGTAACATTAGACAGCGCCTTGAAATATGTACGTTTTACCTGGCCTGGTATACTGTTCGTTTTTATTAACCTCATGCGCGCCCCTCAACGGAAGAAAATAGAATCAGTTCAACACTTTTTACCAAAAGAGTCTTAGCCCTGGAACACCGAAATCTGTCTTACCAAGAACGTTGCCGGCTTACGGGCCTTGATCCTTTATGGTTCCGTAGATTACAAAAGGGACAATTTCCGGCTATTTAAGCTTTTATATAATTGCGTCTTTACCCCCCTCACTACCTTAGACATCATGTTCACCCCCAACGTAACAGTCACCGTGAGGTCTTTTATTGCTTCCTCTGGCACGTCGGTTATCGTCGGTTATCTTTTGTAAATGCAATCGCTATTTGGAATAAACTACCCAGGAATGTGAATACTCAGCAAAATTGTCCTTTATTGAAGAGAACTACTACTCGACTTTTGCATTCAGAAAGGCTCCCAAAAATTTTGGGTGCTGAATCCACTGATCGACTCTACCGTATGATAATGTTTGTGGTCTCTGCCCACTATGGCCGGTTTCACCAGGGACAATTTCTTTGGTTATCAGCGACAGCTGTTCTTCGGCGCTTCTGTTTGGACTAGCCCCAACTTCGTAAAAGAAATTGGCGACTGATAGTATCTGATACCGTGCAACCCCGCCCTTCTGGGCGGTCAAATTTTGCCGTCAGCAATTTCTTTCTCCTGAACCCTCCAAACCGTAAAATCCACCATCAACTTTATTTTTATTCCTTTTCGACAGGAGTTTTTTTCACTGCCTGCCGGATTTGTGTTTAACGCTTCCCTGACAATGCCTGTAAACTGGCACTTAATAAAATTATAATTATTTTATTGGGGGCCGAGGTTTTTATATTTATACTGACCAAAAGCCTCGGACTTATGCCCTTTCTACCCCTTCTGACAGGTATTCACCCCGCGAGGCCGCCATTGCGGTTTTATTTTCTCAGTATAACACCGAAATTCGATTTCTTAAATGCCTCTATAACTAAGTTGCTGACTGTCATTCTCGGCCTGGAATTAACGCCATCACCCGCACTTCCATCGATTGGGAGCGCATGGCAGAACTGCAAAACTAGCCGACTTTCACTGAGAGCCTTCAACACACTAGTCTTCAGCTCGAGGCCATTCCTTTTTCTACCACCCCCGGTACAATCTTGTGTGACGTATCGCGCGGTGCCTCCCGACCCGTAGTGCCAAGCGAGATGAGACGAGGTGTTTTAGCTGCGTTGCACAATCTTGCTCCTCATGGCATTCGCACTACCCAGCGCCTCGTCAGCGAGCGTTTCGTTTGGCCAAGCATGAACACCGATATCCGTCAGTGGACCCGTTCATGTTTGGCATCTCAGAAGGCCAAAGTCGGACGGCACAACAAAGCCCTCATTGGCACTTTACTCGCACCTGACGCACGTTTCGCACATATTCATATCCATCTGTTAGGTCCTTTTCCAACATCGCGTGGTTGCAACTACTTACATACCGCGATCGACCGATTTACTCACTGGCCCATTCCAACTCCCATACCTAACTTAACTGCGGATTCCGTTGCTCATGCCTTTGGGGACACCGGATCTCTCGTTATGGTGTCCACTCAACTATTACCACAGATCGAGGCCAACAATTCGAGTCTAAACTTTTTAACAGCCTTACCGACCTCCTCAGATTTTCTCGCATACGCACGACAGCAAACCACCCCTTATACAACGGTTTAGTTGAGCGTTCTCATCGGCAACTCAAAGCCTCCCTTTGACCTCATGACAGTCCTTTCCAGTGGAACGAACATCTGCCTTTTGTCATGCTCGATGTCCGTTCTGCACTCAAGCCCGACTTGGAGTGTTCCGCTGCCGAACTGGTCTACGGTACTACCCTACGGATTCCAGGGGATTTTTTTCGGATACTCTCAAAGCTCAGCCGACTTGGATCCCAGCGATAATGTGCAAAGATTGCGCCATGCCATGACTCATCTTCAAGCAACTCCTTCACGTCCACCAACAAGTAAGTCGTACATCGACTCGAACCTACTAACATGTTCTTTTGTATTTGTCCGTGTATATAGTGTTCGTTGGCCACTACAACAGCCCTATGACGGCCCACTTCGAGTACTATCTCGCACGGACAAGCATTTTACATTTGACTGTGAAGGCCGCACCGACGTGGTCCCAGTCGATTGCTTGAAGGCGGCTTATGCCGAGCCTCTTTCGATTTCCCCAACCGAACAACCTCCACTCGGTACATTGCCAACTGCTATTTCTCAGACTCCACTAATGCCCAATAACCCTGCGTTTTCCCGTATACCACAGATTCCTTCTCTTACGCGCAGCGGTCGTCATTTCCGTTTTCCCGATCGTTACCAACTTCTACAATATGCATAAAACTTCTGCCTTTTCCTTCAATTAACAATAATTTTTTAAACTCCATTTTCCTAGGGGTGGGAAAGTGTTGTAGTGACAGTTACGTTTGTTTTGTTTTACTCAAATTTAAATGAGACATAGAACAAGCACGTGCATTTTTACCTGCTGACGACTTTTTTCTTATTTATTTGTTTGTAACTGTCGAAATACTGCTATCTTCGTTCCCTGGATAGCCTATTCACCGCGTCCAACTAATAAGCTGTTCCCTTACAAGCCGTCTCCGCATAGTGGCTCTGGGACGGTGTGCAATCCCAACGCCTAGTTCCGCGACAATGCGCTGGGTCGCTTCTGAAACGTCTTTGATGTATGGCAGAGGATGCTATAACGTTAGTGGTGTTTATGTTTGGGTCCGGTGGGGGCGACCGCGTAGGCAGCAACCTACGAATACCCTCGAATAGCCATTTGGCAAAAACTGGTCAAGGAGAAAACGGGCCTCACGTTCTCTTTCCTCCGGTTGACTGCAACGAGTTTGGATCCGTTTGAAGAGCGTCATCACACAACTTCATTTGCGGGCCGCCGGACGGTTGCAGTATGGTGATGAAAATGAAGGATTGGTTAAAACCTGAAAAGCAATCTGTACTTGTGTATCGAATTCCGTGTCAAAACTGTCCTTATCACTACGCAGACCAGGCTGGATGCGTGCTTAGATCGCGCATGCATGAGCGTAAGCTGGCTGTGTCACGAGGCGATGCATTTTTACTAGTGAACGACCACACCTGCGAGATGCGTCACGAGTTTAACTTCGCAGCCACCAAAATAGTCGCTTACGCTGGAAACAAGACAGGCCGAGAATTGATCGAAGCCTGGGCCCCGGATGAGAACTCAGACAATAGATTTTTCGATCTGACGCCGGCGTACAGAGCCCTGCACAGTCATATCCAGTGTTGCGCCGTCGGTCAGTCATTAGCCTGCATGCCCTTCAACTGTCACTTGTTCTGTTGTTGCTACTACCTCTGACGATGGGCCCCTGCACGAACTCGAGAGCTCAGGACAGTAAACAAAACGTTCCGTTGCTCAACCCCTCTTCTTCACTCATCATTATGCTCATTTGGTAGCAAATTTCATCCGCCCCAACCTTCCTGCTCGAAAAATGGGTATATTTTGTTCTGACAACTTTGGTATCAAACGGAATTTGTATTTGCGCTTCGGGTTACCAAATTACGTGCTGGAAGCTTTCCGTGCAAGTTCTGTCATTCATTTCACTGCACTTCTATAAGGGCGCCATTTATGACTCAAACAGCTCTTCAATGAAGTCACGAAAGGGCAAGTGAGATGCTCTTGGAGTAAGACCTTCGCGATCTTCAAAAACCCCAAAATTATGAACATTTTAAAATTTATTTCTCCTGCGTCACACATCGTGCCCACGGACAGGCAAACGTGGTTGCAGATGACGTGCCAAAAATCGAAATGGGTGCTTTCAACAAAATTCAGCTGTTCGAGTCTAGGTCGGACACCAATCAAATCATGTGAAACAACCATCCAAATTCATTGCCATCAGAACAGATCCATTCTTTACCCGAAACATTCTTCTGCTAATGAAATTTTTATCCTCAACTTATTTTTGTACACTTAGCACACTAGAACATATACGGCCACGAAATTTCACACACCCGACAATTAATTTTATTCCGATTTTTGCATCTGTACGACAGTGGCCCTATTTCATTAAGGCATCCGCTGGCGTCTGCACTTACTTCGATGCGCTGTGCCCCAGGTGTCCATTCCCTATATATTTTGATTTGAAGGCGAATGCACTTGCTCGTGCGGAGCTCATTTATTCCAGTGACTCCACATTTATATCCGTCAGCGCTTCCCGTGCCGCACGTTTGTACTGGCAGATGCGTTCCTGTGGACAATAATGCTATTAACTGAATCCTCTAATCGCAAAGTTGCCAAATGGTCATACAAGCACCTAAATCATCTCACTGGCAGATCGCAGTTCACTGTCAAAACTCTCAAGCATTTCTGCGAAATATCCATGGTCTTAAAGTAAATTCGGGTGAGAGCATTCTGTCTTTCGTCGTTTTTGTTCTGTTTTCATTGGTATTGCTCAACCTAACGACTGAGAGCGTAAGTCGGCGACCGTGGTTAAAATCGTGCCCGAATTCCAGCACATGCGTAAGTTCTGTCTCAATAAATACTGCCAATTCGATGGTAAGTAATATCAACATATCAACGCACCCCAATGAGTTTGCCTGTACGGGACAACTTGCAAAATTAGTATTACAGCTAGTAGAACAGGACGGTGAGTAGACTTGCAGACCAGAAATGTGGCGGAGCTGAGCAGGTTACACATTCACTATCAGAAAGACCTGCAAAGTTAAACAATTCCACCAGAGCATTAGTGGTGTCTTTCCAATTATGTCATTTACTCGCTAATAGACAACAAGATACTCTCTCCCGTCTTAGACGTGAATAAACAAAGACTCGTTGATAACAAACTCTCAACAAGCGCTCACTGAGCAGTCAAATGCCGAAATAATCCTTGACAAGTAAACCAATCAATCTGAGTTCCATAAAAGAAACTGTGTCCGGACTTTATCCGTTGGGCCTTTTGTCACTGCAACAACGATAACCCGATAAAAAAACACACGTTTTCATATCGGTTATTTTGGTCTGACAGGTATCCAGACGGCTTTCCAAAAATTGTCTCAGACGGCAGAATCAACTACAAAGCTTCGATTATGATGGAGATAAAATAAAGCGGGAATTAATTTCTCTATTTTATCTGTAAGGAATGTCTGGAACCATCTTCGGACAATTAAGGCGCCCTGGCATCTCCATTGCTCGCAAACCCTCATTGTCCATGCGTGCAAAGTTTTTCGAGTTAAGGGTCCTATATCCGATGAGCAGCTATCCAGTGCATCTCGTGCGCTAGATGCTTTTGTTTTTCTATGTGCCAAACATACCTGCGTCTTCATGTCCGTTACGGGACTCCCAAGATCGTCTCGAGGTATGGGGTGCTGCACTTTTGTAATCCTCATTGTGCGAGAAAAGGTTTAACGAAATTTTACAATTGGTTTTAGAAAAGGCTTACCTCCTGCTTGCCATTCTACTTCAGACGACCTATTGGCTCGTCAATAAAATACGGCAGATCAATGGCAAAATGAAAACGTCGTCATACAGATGAAATGGACGAGTTATTCTGCGCAACAGAATGCGACAAAGCATAAGGTGGTAAGCTTCTTCCGTGCCATTAATTACGTTCCAACGGAGAAAAAGAAGGGAAATATGCAGATCCGAAAATCGTCCAATTTAACAGTTCAACTCTCCAAATCCGAACTTAGGAAAAAAGAAGTCCAGTCGCCGGAATTAAGGTTTGCCAATAATTCTACTGAGCGTGCTCGTGGCACATCGAAGGAGCAACAGTTTTTGAAACAATTTTATCAGTTTCGAGTTCTGGCGTAGAAACAGCTATGTCGTAGTTGTAGGCTCGGGGGTGCCTAAATATGGCACTAGCAAAGACAAGTAAGAAGAAAATTCGATCTCTGGGACGAAAAGTCTATTTGCCTGACGTTTCGGGCTTTCCCTCGAAGCCGCGGCGTGAAATGGCTGCAAAAGACTAAAACGAAATTCCTCACTGATGCTAGGTGGCCCATAGGTACTGGGGTCCGGGCAAACTTACTAGCTCAGCAGGGGCATTCGCATAAGGATCACGCTGGGAATGAATCCGTGGAGATAATGTTCCGGGCGATATATGGTTCAGTGTTTCAGTTGGGTCGAAAACGTCACTCCTAGACGGGAATATTGGTGTATCAGGTTTAAAAGCTTCGATATAAGGCATGAGAGTATTCGAAAATGCGTTCTATTTGTGGCGACCGAGTTTTGGGAATGGAAGACAATTGCGTAAAAGAAGATGTCATGGAAAAACTGTACTTCTTCCGTTTCAGTTGGCCGAAACTGTACTCAGACTTCTTATTCAACTTAACAACTGTTTTAGTTTACTAAGGGTTGCTGATGGATTTGGTAAGGACGTGGGCTTTAAAGACCTATTGCTATGCTAGAACGTAGTCAATTCCCCTACAGATTCAACTAGGTTATAAGATGGCGAGACGGCAAAAAACGTTGAATGCGACTTGTTTAACATGGCCATAGGAACTGTTATTTCGGCTATGATTGTCGATGTTTTCAATTTATTAATTCTTTCTTCATAATTTTTCAGTCAGATGAAACTGAACAGTGACATTTAATGTAAGGTCCTTTGCCATTTCCTTCCTTAATAAGGTGAAGTCGAATTCTATCAAGGAAAAAAGAGTAGTCAGTATTCGGGCGTTATAACTGGTTGAGTGCAAGCTCAAGCCTGCTCAACGCTGAATCGTAAGCCATATACGCACCCTCGATAGCAGTTATTTGATTGTGAATAAAATGATGCCCGCCTTTTATCCGCTCCTAAGTCTCAAAGCTTATTACTACAGTGACTAAATTTTGTCCGATGACTCCCTAGGAAGTACTGGCCATACCTCCATACAACGATATATTTAATATTTCGTCAAACGACGCTCTGTTAGCGCTACCAGAGGCTAATCGTTAGACAAAAGGGGTCAAAAGGTTCAGTAGAAACCAAAAGAATTTTGCAATAAACAACATCTCGTGAAGGTTGCAAAGTTTTCTAGACGCTTGCTTTGTCTCCAGCCATGATTGTAGAGTCAGCAATAGAGGAGAGACGACAAGCTTTTGTTTTTTTTTCGAAAATCTGTCTCGGGGTATCATTGTCTACCAGGCAGCGTCCCTTTTAACTGAACAAAAATCAAGGTGTTAATAATTTACAACAGCATGTTCAATGTAGCAAATAAAACAGTTAACTCACCATTGTCAGTGGAAGAAATCCGATAAGACCTCGAATTGCAACTGGTGCGCCAAATGCAACTAATTTGTTGGACTACCTAATTAGATACATACAAGTTATACGTTGAGATAAAGAGCTTTTATTAAAAAAAGAGACTGTCGAAATTATGTATAAATTACAGGGAACACCGAGGAAACGTCGGAGTTTCTCTTGTCTTACAACACTGAGCTGCGCGCCCTTGCATTACTAGCACAAGAGCTGTAAAAAACTAATACTGATATTACATGGACTACTACTTATTTTGCGAACACCGTTGCCGTTACCTTTTCTGATAATAATACTGATGCTGTGACAAAAACTGTCACCTTTGTTATCACTAATGCTATCACATGCCTCAGGTAAAAATTCCGCCATTGCTACCTGTATCGATACATATAACTATTAATAATCTTCCTACTAACATTACTGCTACCGCCACAAAACCCACTACTATTAATACTGTTACTATTGTTAATCTATCAACTGCTACTTCCAGTAGGGCCACAAAAAATATCGCAGTTGCTGCTGTATTCCTGCTACCATAATAAATACTGTTACTGCTATTTCTGCCACAAGGTCAAGGCGCGCAGCTCAATTTCAAAGGTAAATGAAGTTTCGCCTTTACCTTGATAATCCTAAGAAATTGATGCCCATTTTACATTTGAATCCCTTTTAAAAGTCGCTTTTTATTGTTGGGCACCATTTCTCGCAGTTTTGTTAGACAGTCTGATAAAGTAGCCTTATTATGTGGAGCACTGTTTTAGTGACGCCATGCCAACCCATCTCTTTCTAGATTTTGTGTCAAGTTAACAGTAGTATTCGCTTTTCTGTGCATTTTGATGTACGTTAGCAACATCTCGATCCTTGTGTTGTAACGAAAAACCTATCTTGTACCCTGTACTGCCTCGAAGAACGCGTACTAAAAAAAGAAAGCTTGCGGCCTCACAGTCGTCTTCACGTGCTACAATCGATGCAGCGGACACAGCGGGTGCCTGCATTGGTGTTGGCTATCTTTTCAGAATATGGTTATCTTTAAAGCCCCGTTAGTCCATGTAGCACCTCTTGAACCCTTAATTGTTCAAAACTGCGCCAATGCAGCCGTAGCACAATATCATGCGACGAAATACTAGATTCGTTAATATATGACGATATAAGCGGCACTTCTGAAGAAGTGATTGAACTGGCTTTTAAAGTTATTGGGGTCATAAGCACCAAACTGAGGAGAGAATAAGACGCAAGCATGATTTTATACTGCGAAACATTCCGAATCGCATACCTGCTACAGAGGTAGCGCATTTGTTCCTGCAAAGTTGTGGTTTGGATTTCAGTGTCGCACGAATTGAACGACTGCGCTCTCTCAGCCGAAATGCACCAACACTAGTTACCCTTCTCTCCTTAGTAGAAGTCGACTTCATCTTGTCGCGGAAGAAGGTGACTAAAGATTTGCACCGTAAATTGCGCTGCTCAGTTTCGCCAGACCTCACACCGATGCAGCGAAGACTTAAAAATGGAAAATGTCGAAATGCAACAGCGACATAATGACACCTATTGTCAGTTTAAATAAGCCTTCTTCAACATCATCTGCGGCCTCTTCGCGTCATGGCCTAGTCAATTTCATAGGGGATCCAACTACTCTTGATGCTGAGATCTTTAAATGCAACAGCATACCTGGTTTACAAACACGCCTTCCGACTCCCCAGCAACCCTCTTCTAAGCCTAAGCAAGCGCCCAATTCAAAGGCAAATCCGACTGCCGTTTCAACCGCTCGAACTTCGGGCAAACCCAGTTCCTTAGGAAATCCTTTCCTACACAATCGCCTGCCATTGCTTCAAACACCACGCCCCAAAACATAGTGTTTCCAACTACCCCAGACCGCCCGTTAAACGTCACAAAACTTCTCCCTCGAAAAGTAAAAGCTCGTGTGAAAAACCCCGATGTAGCAGTCACCATGAGGTCTTTTTATTTCTTCCTCTGGCACGTACCGTTCAATGTTGTCGGTTCTTTTCTGTAAACGCAATTGCTTTTTGGAATAAATTACCAAGGACGGTGGAAATTTGTCAAAATTATTCTTTGGTTAGGAGATCTATTACTCGTTTTTTGCATACAGCAAAACTTCCACAGATTTTTGGTGCTGAATCCACCGATCGAATTTACCGTAGCTATTGCGTTCGTGGTCTCCGATCCTCATGGCCGTCTTAACGAGGACAATTTCTTCGACCAACAGCTACAGCTGTTCTTCACTGCTTCTGTTTGGTCCATTCGCAACTTCATGAATGAAAATGGCGACTGAAAATATCCGATACAGTGCCAATCATCCTTCGCTTGACCGTCGCCATTTCGTTGGCAGCAGTTTTTTTCGCCTGATCTCTCCAACTTATACCAAATCAACATTCTCTTTATTTCTTTATCAGGTCTCCTTTTTTATTGCTGACCGTATTTGTACTTAATTTTTCGTGGTCACTCTCTGTAAAATGGCATTAATTACAATTATTAATCAACTCTACTGATACATCGACTGCTACTACTATTTCAGTTCAGTTCAGTTCAGTTTATTGAGGGAAATAGGCGTAGGCCTTTGAGTACCCTATCTGCAACGTAAAAAATGTGTGGCGTACAGATGGATGTTCTGGGCTGAAATAGTTCGAACACGCCCATAATGGCCGGACAAAATGTGAAGGAGTTACAGTGGGTGAGCTCGACTTCTCATCGCTCTTGGTCATTTCGGAACATAAATATGTCCAGATTCTTCTTAAAACTTTGTATAGATGGTGACATCACAACATCTGCGGGAAGCTCATTCCAAGCTTTGACCACCCGAACCGAGAAGGAGAACTTCCGCACATCCAGCCGTGCCTGCTGAGTGCGCAGTTTTAACGGGTGACCTCGGAGGTTGGTTGTGGTAGCAAATTCAAAAAAAGTCCTCGAAGGCCAGACTGCAATCCAACCCCTTTACAATGCGGAAGGCTTACAAGAGATCCCCGCGAAGTTGCCTGTAACTCAAAGGAAAGAGGTTCAGAGTTACTAGGCGGGTTGCATAAGGAAAGGAGCTTTGACTCCTAACCATCTTCGTGGCTCTCCTCTGGACCCTTTCGAGGCAGTTTTGATCCACAACAGCCCACGGCCTCGAAGCTTGTATGCCGTACTCTAAATGCGGCCGGACGAATGTTCCAAATGTCTTAGAGAAAGCTTCTTCGCCAAAGTCCATAAACGCACGCTTGATGGCCTACAGTACGGACATTGCGCTTTTTGCCCCCCTCGAACAGTGGGCGGATGGTTTTAGGGAACTCGTCGTAAGCAGACATAGTTCCTTTTGGGCTTCGATCTCTTGTAGGGCTTCACCGCCCAAAAAGTAGCGTCTTGTGCTGGCGGATCTGGCTGTGCTGCCTAGGCGAAGTATGCTACATTTGGCAACGTTGAACCGCAGGAGCCAACGGTTTGACCACTCCTCCAACCGATTCAGGTTCATCTGCAGTCTGTCTTCATCGGCAGGACCCCGAATTACACTCCATATCTTCATGTCATCCGCAAACCTTGTTACTTCACAGTCCAAATATTTTGCGGCATCTTCCACGTAGATAAGGAACAAAATGGGTCCCAGAACTGAACCTTGGGGGACACCACTATCGACCATAGCCGGATCTGATTTTCCCCGACCGATACACACAACCTGGTGTCGACCCAAAGGGAAGTTTTCGATCCATTTAAGGAAGTTGCCACCGATCCCTATTTTTTTCAGATTATGTAAGAGCCTTTGGTGTGGCACAGTGTCGAAAGCCTTCTGGAAGTCGATGAAGCCTATTTGGACCGCGTGCCTGTCGTCGAGAGCTCGGGTCCAGCTCTGGAGAGATTGCAGCAGGTTTGTCGTGCAGGATCTTCCTTTTCGGAACCCATGTTGGCAATTCGATAGCAGGCCATGAATTTCCACGAATTGCATCAGTTCAGTCTTTATGATCCTTTCCATACCTTTGCGTAGAATGCATTTCAAGCTTATGGGCCGGTAATTTGTCGTCGCTGCCCTGTTACCTTCTTTGTGTAGCGGAGTAATATGCGCCAGCTTCCAATCGACAGGAAGTGTTCCAGTGTCAAAGGACGTTTGAAAGAGCATCGACAAAGGCACAGAGAGCTCACTGGCAAGTTCTTTCAGAAGCTTGGGTGGAATCTCGTCTGGTCCTGGCGACTTCGATTCGTTCAATGCCTCTAATTCTCTTCGGACAATGACTTCTAAGAAGAGTATATCACTGACGCTTAGAGTCGGCAGTTCTTCTGTGGAGGGAGGAAGGAACCTTGCCTCGTTTGTGTAGACTGATTGGAAAAACCGTGAAAAATATGCAGCTTTATCCCTACTATCAGCGACCTCAACGCCATCAGTAGTCTTTATCAAGGGGATTTGATGCCTGTTCCTTGTAGTTCGTCGGAGGTAGCTGTAGAGCAATTTTGGGTTCTGCGTTGCTTTTTGTAGCAAGTTCTTCTTGAATTCTCGCCGCGTCTGCATTATCAGCTTCCTCAGTTTCTTGTAGGTTTTGAAACATTCAGCTTGTCTAGTGACGCAGTATTTTCTCCACAATTTGTGCTTCCTGTTGATTTCTTTCTTCAGGTTGCTATTTAGCCACCCAGGGCGTTTGTTCAGCCTTACACTAGTCAGTGGGCAGTGGTTGTTGATGAGCTGCAGAAGGACATTCTTGAACAGCTCCCAGTCATCGTTGGCACTTCCCATAAACAATGAGCCCCAGTCAAGACCGGATAAGTCTGCCCTCATCTGATTGAAGTCGCCCCGCCAAACATTACGCCTTTTGTGGTCTGGAGTATGTGAAATGGAGAATAACGAATAATCCCACATAAGCACTACGTGGTCACTTCGGCCAAGGGGCGGCATGGAGTCGATCTCGTCTATGCTGTCTGGTGTTTTCGTAAAGACCAGATCCAGGCAGTTTGCCCTTTGTCCTTCACGTGTTCTCGTTGGGAACATTACATGTTGTGTGAGGCACGCATTTAATGTTTTGCTCAACAGGCGGTGGTCGAATGCCGATTTTGGACCTGACGCTTGGAGGGTATTCCAGTTTGTTCCTGGTGCGTTGAAGTCGCCCATGATCATGATGTTAGGTCGACTGGAAAATTTCTCCAACTGCTCCAATAGTTGAGTGTCGGCGATTCGGTCTGTCCTAGGTGGTCGGTAGACAGTGAGGACATCGAGACACGGGGAACCGGTAGCCTTGATGGTCAACCAGATAGCTTCCGTACTGCACGCAAACTTGGTGGTGTTATCCGACACTGCCAGACCGTCATTCACATACACAACGATACCACCACCCTGACGATATTCCCTGTCCCTCCGATAAATTTGGTATCCAGGCAAGGCAACTTCATTATCGCTAATATTCCCGGACAGCCAGGTCTCAGTTACTGCTAAAACATCTGGAGACAGCTCAACAAGGCAAAGTTTTAGTTCGTCTAGTTTCGATATGAGGCTTTGGGCATTCGTGTACAAGCACCTAAGTTTAGCACCAGCCGAATTTCCCGTTGCATTTGTTACTGCTGTGAGCATTACTCCGTTATCGCGGACGTCGTGTTCTCTAGGCTCTTCCGTTACCTGATTGGTTCCATCTACATGCCTTGTTTCAGTCAGATCACTAGACGCTACGGGCTCACTTGTGTTGGCGCCTTGATCAGGTGGTTCAACGAAGGTGTCTGTTTTAGCTGAGTAGCTGTCGTCGTTCGTAGTATTACAGGCTGGTTCCACTGAAACGGCATATATTTCCGAACTACCTTCCCCTTGAAGATAGCCAGATTGTGTTCGCCATCCTTCAGTCTTGATTTTAACTCCAAGACAAGTTCCCGGCGTTTCAACCGTTCCGCTGGTGAATAGTCCGGTTGAAAAAAACCTGTTTGTGTGTGTTTCTGAGATCGGTTTTTTTTAGAGAGGATACACTTGATTTGCTTTTTGTTCTCCAGCATAATTTTGAGAGGGCGAGGTGGTTGTGCTACTGTCCTGTCTTCACTCCTTTTTCCTATCCAGAATGCTTTCAGAACCTTTATTTCCATGTCTGCCGGCAGTAAATGATTTAGCAGACCATGAAAAGAAGCAAGGTCCTCTGAGACACGGTCTTCAGGTCTGACTGCATTCGATTCTGACAAACCCTGAATAACCAGACACTGCTGGTGAGCATGGTCCTCCTTACTCTGTCTTTCCGGTGAATGCGCTGCATGTGGGCGAGGACGATTTACGGAGTCATCGCTTGGACGCACACTTTTACTGTCTACCGACTGTCCCGAACAACCCATCAGGGCTGGCTGTGACTTCAGAATCCTGTCATGGCGTTTCCCTCTCCCCTCTACCCACGAGATTATGTCTTCGCATTCAGATACGTGCTCTGTAGTGCGCTCGGGGTGGTTGCCAGAACAAGAGGGCAACAGTAGACTGGATGACCCAGGTATATCGTCTCCAGGCAGAACAGAAATCCCATCACTTACAGCAAGAGGCTTAGGTGAGATGGCTTCCGCGACAGGTAATTTTTTTGCTACATCGCTTAAGACATCGTGCGTGGGAATCGAGTCTCCCTTTATCGGCAGCTTCGTTTTCATTCTCCTGCTGTTACCGGCGTCTGCGGTTTTGGCTGTTGAGTTGCTACTCGTGTTTGAAGATTCCCCCGAGGATATATTTTTCGCGTTTTTTGCGTTTTGCTCTTCGTTTTTGGGATTTTAACACTGGACACGTTCTGGCCGACTACGGTCTGTTTCACGAGCGTCCTTAAATCAGCAAGCTCCTTTTCCAGTTGTTCTACTTTGATTTGAATATCTGCGCACCCACCACAAGGCTCGTCTTCGTACCTCACAATTTTTGCGGTATTTACGCTTTTTGCACGCTTTGCTGGTCGTTGGCTGGAGGCGAAGGTAGAGCGAGCACAGGTTCTGGATGCGAAGGACAACTCACCGGACTTATCTTCCAAAGAGGTGCCGTCGCTGGCCGTACTATTACAGTTAGCTTGCTGAGAATCCATAAACTTCGACGTGATATAATAGGTATAATTTCGCCTTCGATGTTATAACGAATACGTCGGCTTATATATGATGAATTAAAATGAGTATTCAGAACTCAATAAGCGAAAAAATACTTAAAATCCGATAAATTTTGTTTAATTTAATCAGAAGCGACTTAGCCCTTTCCAGATCTCGTGGCACTTGAATAACTGCAGACCTTGAAGGATTTTGAGCGATTGGTTTTCTAGGCTGTATATCTGCGAATCGGCTGTGTAGCTAGTTGCGTTATCAGTTGGACCGTGCTGATAAACAAATTGCAACTAATCCAGGTTCCTGGCGAATTTCGATGCGTGAAAAAATATTCCAAAAATGCACAAAGTAATTCTGTACGTACGGTTCCAGTATCAATGTCAGAGACTGTAACTGTGGAATGGTAACCAAGTCGAAATTGTCCCAGTTGGAGCGCAGAATAGTTCCGTCGTGCTCAGTTGGGCTCAGATAAGAGGCACGGAATGAGAAAAAAAACTACTACTGCGATCCAGCTGTTTAGAGCTCGTTTTTACTAAGGAAGAAGGAGTCATAAGAGAAGTGAATCCCCAACCTCCCCTCGGTTTAAGCGATCAAATTTATTTTACCTGCGTGTGCTCTCTCCTATCGAATCAACAACTAATAATCAAGAGTCGCCGAAATATTTGGAAGGGTGATTTTAACGCAATGAGACATGCTCTTTTGGAGGAAGTCTGGTTAGTCAACAAGGAAGATTCAGAAGAATTCTGGCAGTACTTTCGCGGGATTATAGATCGTCTAATTGACTCCCATTGCCCAATAAAAATAACAGGACCATGTGCGCGACCGCCGTGGGTCAATCCGACGACAAAAAAGGCCATGAAGAAGAAACAGAGGCTGTGGAAAAAGTATTTGCAACTTCGAGATCCAAGGTCATTCGCCGAATATAAGGATCAGCGCAATAAATACCGCAGACGAATACGGATTGCTAGAACTTCTTTTGAGCGCCGACTGGTAGCAGAATCCATTACATGTCCCAAGACGTTTTACGGGTACATCCGTAGTAGAAGAAAACATAGGGACAAAATTGCGTGTCTTAATGAGAGCCTCGGAAACTTGTTAGTCGAAGGGCCACAGAAAGTGCAGTTACTGTCTCAGTTTTTTTCAATCGGTTTTTACGGAGAGGCCCTCAGAAGACGATCAGCAGTTTGAAATGAACCGAAACAGCCGGGAGCTTCAAATGCGCCAAGATACTGCCGTCATTGAAACCGATGTCTTTTCCGTCGAAGAAGTAAGACGCGTCCTCAGTCAAATAAAACCAGACAAGTCTCCTGGACCCGACGGAATTCCTGGTCTGATACTTAAGGAGCTATCAAAGGAGCTGGCGAAGCCTCTTTCGACGCTCTTTGACCTGTCAATGAGAACAGGAAGGCTGCCATCACAGTGGAAGACAGCTAACCTCGTTCCCTTATATAAAGGCAGTAGCAGGATGGCAGCAAGCTGTTTCAGGCCTATTAGCTTAACCTGCCTTTCGTGCAAAACGATGGAAGCTCTAGCAAAGAGTGCCTTACAGCAATTTTGTGAAGAAAATAGCATCCTGCAGGATTTTCAGCATGGCTTCCGGAGAGGACGTTCCTGCCTCTCAAATCTGCTAGATTGTCTGGAGATTTGGACCAGGGCCCCAGAAGAGGGTTTTGAGGTTGATGTCGTGTACATCGATTTTCGCAAACCTTCGATACTCTTCCGCAGCAACGCCTTCTTCACAAATTGAGCGCCATCGGCATCCAGGAAGATCTTCTGAACTGGATAGGGGCGTTCTTGGTTGGTCGGAAACAACGTGTTTGCATCGGTGATGATATGTCAGAATGGGCGAGCGTGACCAGTGGTTTGCCTCAAGGCTCAGTTCTGGGACCATTGCTCTTCATTCTATATGTTAATGACAGCCTTCAGGAACTCGACTGTGGCAAAATAATGTTTGCTGACGACGTTAAGCTCTGGCAAGTCATTAAGAGTTCTAACGACCAGAGAACCCTCCAAAACAATCTTCATCGACTGCAAGTGTGGTCGGAGAAATGGCTTCTAGACTTCAATGTGCATAAGTGTGCCGCACTTCATCTGCGTCCAACCAACTCTCATTCAAATGAGAACCTGAGGACATATCACCTGAAAGATATAAGACTTCCCGCAGAATCTTCACAGAAGGATCTCGGGGTTTGGATACAGAACAACCTGAAACCAACACTGCAGTGCCACAAGGCTGCAAAAAACGCCATGGGAGTGCTGCATGCAATCAAAAGGGCGTTCGTTGCCTTTGACCAAGACCTTTTTGGGAGAGTTTACGGTACCTTTGTTCGGCCCCACTAAGAATATGGCATACAAGCATGGCGGCCATGGCTGACAAAGGACCAAGCATGCCTCGAACGGGTGCAACGTCGGGCAGCAAAGATGGTAAACGGTCTAAAAAGCCAATCCTACACGGACAGACTGAATTGCCTTTATTTATTCCCTCTTTGTTACAGGCAGCAAAGAGGTGATCTAATCTTGGTTTACAAGATAATAAATGGCCTTGAGCATGGACTTAGCTTTGAGGACATGTTCCAGTGGCACCTTTCACCCAATCTTCGTGGCTACTCGATGAAGCTACGGAAAACAATGTCCAGGCTGAACCTTTGTTCTGAATTTTTCACGCAAAGGGTAGTGGAGAAATGGAACGATCTCCCTCAGACAGTCGTGGAGGCGACATCCCTGCAACTCTTCAAGAAACGCTTGGATGATTATTTATGTCCTCTGTTTTCCCTCGACAGTCTGAATCTGAATTAATACCCCTGGTCTAGACAAATATTTCTCTGAGACAATGCTACTCAAATGAATTAAGTATTGTTTTAATAGCGGATTTTTTTATTGTTCGTGTACAGTTATTTCTACCAAGCTGACATGTAATCAGTAGTGTTTTAAAAGGCTTTGCCTATCATCCTTATCAAACAAACTGAAATACCGCTACCGCCAAAAATAACTGGTACTTGTGATACTATGGCTGCGAATACAACCACTACCCTAGCAACTACTATTGCTACCAATACTACTTCAGAAGTACTATTATTAATACTACTACTATTACTACTACTACTACCACCACCACTACTACACCTACTACTAATTATATCAATCCTATATCTCATATAATAGCCACAGTTCGTGGTGATGCTATTACCAGAGATGATTCAGTTATAATTGTCATAGCTGGTAGCGCCCAAGAGGTGCTATAATAGACCTGCTCTATTTTGTTCTAACGCAGCTTCTTCTACTTCGACTATCAGTATTGCCAAAAATACAACCCATACTACTACTACTACTACTACTACTAATACTACTACTAATCATACTGCGGCTATTGGTGTTCCCTACAATGATCGCACTGCAACAACATTTGCCACTATAGCATCTGCATCTGTTATTGCAATTACCAAAACTTCTGCCAATAATATAACGAAGTCCCCCAACACTACTGCGCCCATCACGAATAAAACGGACATCCAAGAAAACACTACTAACTCAATTATCACAATCCCCGAGGCCATCTGCATTAAATCTAATATTATCGCCTCAAATTTTAACAATATCACTTTTTCTGTTTTCCTTAATATAACTGTTACTTCAACGGAACCTACTGCTATTACTGCTGTTACCACTTCTACCACCACTGATGCTGCCACCGCATAATTACTACTGATCCTCCCACTATCACGGTTACTTGTGTAAAAATACTGCTAATTCTACTACTACTGTGCCGCGAATAAATAGATGCACTCTTTTAAATAGCATTCGTTAGGGTACTTTCGTGGGTACTACTGCCAATGAAGCGATTAATACTGCCATTGTAGCTGCTATTGCGACGACTACGGGAAACTATTACTAATTGTTTAATTTATGCGATTTTTACTACTCCTGCTCGTATTAGGACGAGTAACATGAACTTCCACAGATAGCGTAAAAATTCCATTAAACTTTCAATCATTAGCAAGGCTGCTACGGCTACCAGCACTGTAACTGTTACTTTTACTGCTACTACTAAATCCACTATTTATGCTACTGCCGCCACTACTGCCACTACAAAACTATCATTGTTGATGCCCATATCTGTATTAATACTACAAAATTATTCCTACTGTTGATACTGCTGAAACCACTGCCACTACTTTCATTGTCAGTGTCCTCACTGAGAGGATATTGTAGTCATAGGTCACCATTTTAAAGTAAACTCGGAATAGTTTTCATCAGATTTTGTGTCTATCTCCTGCACCGCCACAGGGTCGACCCACAAGGACATAAATCGTCCAAAACCAAATCCTATCGCCTAAATGTAGACCATAAGCCTAACTCTCAACCCAATTAAAATAGGATACAAATGCAAAAAATAAGCACAGCCTTAGTATTAGTCCAATAAGCTATAAACTGACGCCATAAATTCCTTAATAAGGTTAGGAGCAACGGCAACTGCAATCATAGCGACAGGTACACAGCAATTATAACACGAACACCAACCGCACATCAACGCATGCGCAAGGAGCAAAGATGCGAGATAATCATAGTCATAATGCTACAGTTAATGCAACCACTAGGAGTGTATTCCTATTGACCCAAACTAGGAAAAACACAGCGCCTCGGTGGGATTCGAATCCACGACAGCGAAAGGACGGCTTTAGTACAGTCAACGTTCTAGCCACTTGAGTACCGAGAGCCGCTATGTCAGATGGTGTCCTAGTTAGCATTTAAAAACGGGTGCAATTAAGATTTTTCAGTCCGGATATATCATGGTAGTGCGCAGTCAAAGTTAATGGCACTTGTGAGTGGAGTTCCCCACGGTTTTGTACTCAGACCAGTACTATTTTTAATTTATGTCAACGACTGTATGAATGGACTGGATTGCAGTAAATAAATAAATAAATAAATAAATTTTAATTTGATGCCAGTTTACAGGCATTGTCAAGGGAAGCGATTAAACACAAATCCGACCAGCAGTGAAAAAAACTCCTGAGCTTAAGGCATAAAAATATAGTTGATGGTGGTTTTTATGGTTTGGAGGGCTCAGGAGAAAAAAACTGTCGGCGGTGGTAGAATATCGACCGTCAAGAAGGGGGGAGGTTGCACGGTATCGGAGATTATCGGACGTCAAATTCGTTTCATGAAGTTGGGGATAGTCAAAGTAGAGGCGTTGAGGAACAGCTGGTGAGACCGGCCATAGTGTTCAGAGACCACAAACGCCATCGCTACGGTACAGTCGATCAGTAGATTCAGCACTTAAAATTTGTGGGAGCTTTTCTGAATGCAAAAATCGAGTAATAGTTCTCTTAAATAAAGGAAAATTTTGCAGAGTTTTCACACTCATGGGTAGTTTATTCCAAATAGCAATTGCATTTACAGAAAAGAACCGACGATATTTAACGGCACGGGCCAGAGGCAGAAATAAAAAGACCTCACGGTGACTGTTGCGTCGTGGGTGGATATGATGTCTTAAAGAGGTGAGCGGGTTAAATGTGTGATTATATAAGAGTTTAAATAGCAAAAATAGTCCCTTTTGTAATCTACGGAACCATAAAGGATCGAGGCCTGTAAGCCGGCAACGTTCTTGGTAAGACAAATGTCGGTGTTCTGGGGTTAAAATTCTCTTAGTAAAAAAGTGTTGAACGGATTCTATTTTCTTCCGCTCAGTAGCACGCATGAGGCTAAATGAAAACGAACAGTATTCCAGACCAGGTCTAACGTACATGTTGAAAAGGCGCATTCTAATGTCCCTAGTTTTAAAATTTCGGAGGATAAACCCGGTCGTTCTACGTGCTTTGGAGACTATCAAGGCACAGTGCTCCGAGAGATTAAGACTCTTGGAGTATGATACGCCCAAATCCCTTATAACCCCTGGCACATTTATTGCGTGACCTTCAATACTTAGTTGAGGTTGACGGTCGTCGCCAACCACCATGACTGAGCACTTAAGCCAGGAAAGAGAAAGGCGCCATGTGCGGCACCACTGGGCGAAAGCCTGTAGATCGCTCTTTAGGAGCTCAAGCACGATGTCATGATCTGCCGGCCTATATCGATATGCAACTTTAAGATCATCGGCATACATGAAAGGCTTACCATTCTGAAATAAATCGGGTACATCATTAACGAAAAGGCAAAATAAAAGCGGGCCGAGTACACTACCCTGAATGACTCCACTCCTCACACGTGTGGGGTTGGAGATGGTATTGGAAATCTTAACTCGTTGTGTGCGAGTGCCCAAATAAGAGGATATAAAATTCAAAAGTTTGCCACCTATTCCGAAAGATGACAATTTCAAGAGGAGAAGAGCATGGTCAACACGGTCAAAAGCCTTAGTGAAATCGAAATATACTGTGTAAAGAGCAAAACCATGGTCCCTAGATTGGAGAACATAGTCAAAGAAAGAGAGTTGACAGGTGTCACAAGAACGAGCTTTGAGGAATCCATGCTGAGCAACACTCAGTAAGTTGTTCGCTGTTAAGTGACACGTCATCTTATCCTTGATCAATGTCTCTAAGATTTTCGAAACTGCAGGGAGGGTGTTTATTGGCCGAAAGTCATCAAAAGATGTAGATTTGCCGTGCTTAGGAATGGGCATAGTGTGTGATTCCTTCCACAAGGTAGGATAAGTTTCACTTTCAAGAGCAAGATTAAATATCTTGCATAAGAGGGATGGGAAGATCGTGTTTGCATCGGCTTTTAAAATGCTTACTGGGACACCATCAGGGCCTGGACTATAAGATTGACGAAAACGCCGAATCGCAACAGTCACATCCCACAGAGTGAAAGTTATAGTTTCTAGAACTGCCCC
>CACRXP010000005.1:826679-852890 GCA_902702965.1 Spirometra erinaceieuropaei
GGTCGTACCCTTGATTTTGACAGCCTGATGATTCTCGGTCAGGCCAATCCACGAATCAAAGGACTTGACTTTGAACACATTGTTAAACTAATGGAAGTATTCACCTCTCCCCCGCCTTCGCGAGGCCTATCAGTCAGTTTCAACACATTTGCAATTTTGAGCATTTTCAGACGCCAACATAGCTTATCGTGTAGCCTCATGTCTTTGCAGCCATTAATGCTGCTTTTGAAGTGTACAACGTGTACCTTAGAAGAAGGCCCCTTCATAATGTCATAAGGTGTGACTTTGGCCTGTGGAAGGTACCGAACTTATGACCTGGAAGCCATGTGGATGAATTTACCGACAAATTAGAGTTTATATAGCTGAGCAATGTGGGATCTTTTTCACCGCCGAAGGTCACCCAGTGATAGGAAACATTGAACTCTATAACCAGAGGTCCTGGGTTCGAATCCCAGATGAGCCAAACCTGGGGTTGGGTGTGACTGACCGATAAAGGCTAACAAGCCGAAAACGGTCACTCCAGTTTCCTTTGTCTTTGTCGGCACCTGCACATACTACTCGTCGCTGTGCGACTACCTGCGAGGGCGCAACGGGACGAATATGTCCAGTGACTCGATGGATGAATGCAAGTCCTTCGATAATTCTGAAGAGTGTTCTGAGATTGAAATGATTACTTACGTGCTACGTAACAACAGGGCACCCGGAGAGGACGGTATACCCGCGGAAATCTTCAAGTTTTGTGTCGACACTCCGGCGCCCTACCTCCATGAGGTGATTGAATGAGCGTGTACAGACGAGTTTACTCCTGATGACTGCGGCTTATGCATCTTTGTAGCTATCCTCAAGAAGGGAGATAAAACAAGATGTGAGAACTACCGCGGCATAAGCTTCATCGACGTTGCTGCGAAGATCTTCGCCATTGTCCCACTCAAGCGATTCCGGACTGTGCGTGACTAAAGGGCGAGGCCCAACCAAGCCGGATTTCGTGCTGGACGTGGATGCGCAGGCCAGATATTCACCCTGAGGCGCATTCTCGAATTTCGCCATAGCTACCAACAACCGAAGGCCGTCTGCTTCATTGAATTTGCCGCCGCGTTCGATTCCGTTTATCGTGAGTCCCTGTGGCGGATAGTGGCACTGGACGGTGTACCGGCGAAAATCATCCCCATGATCAAGGCCCATTATCGCCCCACTATTGTAAGAGTCCTGGTCCGCAACAATCTTTCCCAACTGTTCGGTATTCGGTCTGGCGTTGGACAGGGTTCTATCCTGTCACCCAGTCTTTCCAACTACGCTATGAAATGGATTCTCGGGAGGGCCCTACACGAAGGTGCCGGTGTCGAGTTTGCACCCGGACATCGACTGACTGATCTCGACTATGCCGATGATATCGCCTTACAAGCTTTAAGTTTTAATGATCTGTGGTCAATTGTGTCACGGGTGAACGAGGCTGCCAAATCGGTCGGTTTATTCATAAACGCTGGGGAGACTAATGTGTTTTCAAGCTGCACCCCTGACCAGGAGAGTGCACCTCTCGGGATTGATGGCTGTCAACTTGAATAAGTGCATCTGTCCGGTCTGTCCTTCTTTACTGTTGTGAATGCTGGGCTTTTCGCGTGGTCGACGAGCGAAAACTGGAGGTATTTGATCCCCACTGCTTGAGGACCATCCGTCGAGTGAATTTCACCGACGTCGTCTCAAATGAGACAACCCGCACTCGTTGCGACAACACCGCAAGAATAGTTCAAGCCGTCCAAGAAAGACGATTGTGGTAGTTTGGGCATGTTCTTCGTCGTCCACCTCTGCTCAGTTTTACTGTCCTCGATCCGGCAGCGTTGCCCCATTGGAGGCGTCGAAGAGGGTGTCAGCCCAAAACCTGACTCGACACAGTTCCTTAAGACATGGAGGTGGTTCTTGGACCTTCGGTATTCGGTCTCCGTCGTTGGCGAAGGGAACGGGTTGAGCTGTCCAGATCTGCTGCCGCGGATCGTCACGCGTAGAGAGGTACAGCGCGTGACATCATCAAGGCCGGCTAGATCAGACATGGTCGCAGCGGTATCAAGTATATGTAAGTTAGGTGCGGTCGTAATGTTGATTAGCGTCCAATATAATCCCAGGATTTTTCAGTCACGGCAGGAGATCGACTTTTCAATACGGTTTTTTTCCGGCAGTCTACAAGTAGTGTCCACCTAAGCAGTATGAGTTTTTACACTGATTTTCGATGACCGTATAAATCCGAACACATTTAATAGAAAACGTGTGCAAAAAGGTATTCCTTAGTGCACCCTTTCGGCAGCAAACCACATTTTCCCATATTTTAACTCGAAGAAAGGGTAGATTTCAGCATACAAAGTTTGTAATTATGAAACATTTTGTCACCGTAAAATGTCAGTTCAAATAACCTCGCATATATCTGTTTGCCAATGCTGTTTTTGAAGTGTATAACATGGTTCTCATCCACTGTCTGATCCCTATGCAGTATTCTCGTAGCAGCATAGAGGATTGTCGTATTTTTTAGAAGGGTTAATGTACATGTAGTTTGGAAGTCCTAAACACATGTGAACGGAAACTTGGGTTCAAAATTATTAGGCAATTGAAAAAAAAACCTTTAGAAACCGAATGCGGAGTCATTGACTACCAACGCATATCTTTCCGCATGTCCCATAAACTATCTTTGGATTTGTAAGGCCACCGGGGATCAACAGTTATTTTTTGCCGTATGGTTTTTGCAGACCACCGGAAAGAAGAGCATTTAAAAGCCGACATCCTGGTGTGACTAAAATATCTCAAGATTATGCTGTGCTCTAATCAATATTACAACCATACCCAAGTGATCCTTTCTAATGGAAAACGTAGGATTGTAGTATAAATTATCACGTCGCATAATGTTAAGATATTCGAGTCGCATCAGGATGTCGGCTTACGAAAGAGCTCCTTATCAGCCGCTTGTTTGAACTTTATTTTGTAAGGACTAATTAAGTAATTTGAATTTTCCCACTGATTTTTGGCAACCTTATAAATTCACATATACTTCGAAAAAAAACAAGCACAAAATAGTTTTTCTTCTACTCATTTGGCAGCAAATCACATCTCTAAATTTCATGCTTAAAAAAGGAGCATCTTACGGTTTTTAAAAAGTTTCTTATTGTGAGATTTTTCATGACCGCGAGATGCCTAATCATACAACATCGAACCAGCACATTTATTAGTGATACTTGTATAGTGGACAGCATGGCCCAAATCGATTACAAAGTTTTATGAGCCCTATATGTCCTCTTCTCAGTATCGTATAGAAGTGCTTGGTTTTCCTTACACGGAAAGTATACAGCTTGTAGTTTGAAACCCCGAATGCGAGTGTAGCGGCAGGTCGGGTTCAAAATTATTTGGGAATTGGGGGAGCTTTTTTGAAACCAGAAGATATTCCTTCTTCAAATATTAAAGTTGAAGACGTAACCTGCTACCAAATGTGCAAAATAAAGGATACTTTGTGCATATTTCTATAAAATATATTTGAATCTATAAGGTCATCGAAAATCAGTGGTAAAATGCATTCCATTTAAGTAGTCATTTTTTGAAGGGTGTCGTTTTTGCTAGCGGTTAATAAGAAGCTTTTCCAGAAGCCGGCACCCTGTCGTGACTGAAACGTCCTAACGTTATGCGACACGACAATCAATACTACAACCCCATTTCAGTAATCTTGCCGATTTAAAAACCAATTTCAGCCAACATTTAATGAGGTAGCATATTTATTATGTGCTAAGAGAACCATTTACATAATGTTACTGACGAACTGTATGCCATACTCTTAAGTTAAATGAAAAATCAGACATCTTTGGATTGCGCTCGGTTATTTATACCACTTTGAACGGATTTGTTTTATTCGGGTCCACCCCCAGCCACCTCCAACTGTTCTGCTTGAGCCGGCCGTCCTGCTGCATCGTGTCTCGAGAACAACAGATTCGACAGGTACGTCTTGTGATGATTCGCTTGTTTTCTCGTTGTTTCCACTTCTGTTTATTATTTAGATGATTTTGTCGTTATGCGTCTAGAGTATAACAAACCTCTCCTTTGCAACGCTGAGCGAGTTTCAGCCTTCAAGGTGATCGAGGCAAGTGTTCCAACATGCTCTCTCGCACACGGGATTTTAGATCTTGTTATATAGCTGCGTCGGGGCTGTTTTTGCAGGCCATCATCAGCTGCATAGTCTCTCTGGACCGAGACCTTAGAAACACTAATGCCCACTTCGTGCTATAAGGTAAACGCCAGATGTTAGGTTTTTCGGAAAATACTAACTGATTTCAAAAACAAACATCTATTCTTGAAAAATGTGGCACCAGCCATGTTAAAAGTAGTCAAAGTATGGTCCCGGCACATCTAGGCATCTCTTTTATCGATTAAATAAAGCACTTATGTCTCCTCAGTAAAAGCCTCCCTGGCCTTGATGCTAAGAAATCGTCGAATCCCGCTTCCACTCCACCTTCATTCCTGAAAGTTTTGTGGCTTAAAGTGTCAAGGTGCCTAAAAATGGTAGTCTGTGGTTGGAAGGTCGGGAGAAAATGGAGGATGCGGTAGAGTCTCGTATCCCAAGTCACTGAGTTTCTACACTGTCATCCCTGCAACATGCGGCCGTGCGTTGGCGTGGAGGAGAATTGGCTCACGTCGATTCGTTGTAGTGAATATTCATTTCTTCGAGTTGCATGCAGTAAACCTCTCCTGTGGTGCTCATTATCTTCGAGAAAGCTGTAACGGAAAACATCAATAGCGCCCCACCAAACTGCCGCCACCATGACCTTCTGCCGAGGTGACTTCGGTTTTGGGGAATGTTTGTGTGCTTCGTCACGGTCTAGTCAGTGTCCTGATCGCTTATGGTTACCACGAAGAATCCACTTTTCGTCACACGTCACTGTTCGATCCACTGATAAATCAGTAGAATTTCTCAGAGTGAACATTGAACACACTTTAAAACGCCGAACACTTTGCTTTACACTGAGGTCATGTGGGACCCATTTGTCGGCCTTTTTCACCATACAAATCTGAATCAGATGGTCGGACGCCATTGAAATATCGGCATCAAGTGCTTCAGGTATCTCTCTAACACTGACATGGATTTTCATCAACAATTGTGTCCAAGAGTTCATTATCCAAAATGCATGGCCAGCCTCCACTTTCTTCATCTTTAAGGCTCTCGTTGCTACTCGGACATTTCTGAAGACAACTTTGTACTTTCTGATCACTTGCAAACCGTTCTCTTCTTCCTCTGTTAATATTGGTGGCTGTTTGGGAAGCAGTATGACAGAGTTTTAATTCATGCAAGAAAATTAGACACACTTCTCTATTTTCATCCTCGTTATCAAAGCCCTATATGCCCCGAAGTTATACTTTGAAAGAAATTACAGGAGGTTTATTAAGGAACGCACACCGATTACCATGCATGTAGAACTTTTTAGGGTAAAATGATACCATGCTAACAGCACAGGTACTAACCAAAAGCCCATACACGCGCATTTCGCCAATATTCTGCCGCTGCATGGCGTAGCTGCGAGGGGTTCGTCCCGTCAGTGGGTCTGCCAGCGTTCCCCGTCTGTTTTCTGGTAGATACTTCAATTTAGAAATTCATGCATAAAATTATTGGCCTGAGCCTATAGACCGTGAACAAACTGATCTACTCCAAGTTCGTAGTTAATTTCTGAGGAAATTAAGAAGCGACAAGGTAGAATCTTGAACGAAACGCTGCACAAATAGCAATTACTCTCAACTCTTTAAAGCTAACCAAAAATTCGACCAGTACTTTCCAAACCACCTAGTATACCTACAAGGTCGTATTTGGCCGCTGTGACCTCTTGTGCGGTCAGCCTAATCGTTTTCTTATACCTCGATAGAATAATGCGCTATATGCAGGAAGTCACCTGCCATGCACCAGTTTCATAGGTCAGTATATTCTAAGAGTAATAGGCAATGCCTTTGAAAACCCCATTGTAAACGGTACATGCAATATCTCACTATAAATAAACATGGTACTGAAATGTTGTCAGTAATATACACATTTAACAGAATATTTTCAGTGGAAATGTAGAACCAAAACTTGAGAACATTCAGTTGTAGATGATTTCAGTAAAATGTTATGACAGTCATCCGCATTAGCGGTATGAATATGCAAGGCGTTGGTTTAGCACCACGGAGCTGTTCTGTCCAGACAAACGGTAGTGTCCAAGCAAATATGCATCGAGTCTTTGATTGAACGTCTCCGTGGTATCCGCCATTATTACGTCCTCGGGAAGCCCGTTCCAGGCACCGACGACTCGCTGTGAAAAACAGAATCTTCGAACGTCCAGGCGGCATCGGGATCCTCTAAGTTTTAGAGAGTTCCCACGCAGGTTTGTTGTTGTGGCCAGGGTGAAGAAATCGTCGGGGTTTAGGGCACATTCCCGGTTCCTCAATATCCGATAGGCCTGTATGAGATCTCCTCGAACCTGCCTGTACTCAAGAGGAAAAAGTTTAAGTTCCCTAAGTCGGCAGTTGTAAGGTAAAGTCCTGAGGCGTTTTAAAATTTTTGTTGCTCTCCTCTGAACTCTTTCTAGCAACTTATTGTCTTTTTTTAGCCACGGGCGCCACGCTTGGATTCCGTATTCCAGATGCGAGCGAATGAACGCTCCGTATACTTTTCCAAATAACTCTTTGTCTATGTCCGCGAAAGATCGTTTAATAGCAAAGAGAACACTAGTTGCCCTTTTGGCTGCCATAACGCATTGAGAGGAAGGCTTAAGAGTCGACGAAATGTTTATCCCTAGATCTTTTTTCGGTTATATTTGAAAGGCACCTTCCACCAAGTTGGTAATGGTGATCCTCTCCGTTAGATCTTCCAGTCGTTTTGAGTCGCAGCGCGACGCACTTCTCTAGGTTAAACTTTAGCAGCCATTTGTCAGACAATTCGCATAGGCGGTTCAGTCCTTCTTGCAGGGCCCGTTCATCATGTTCGCTGTTGATCGCTCGCCATAACTTGATGTCATCAGCAAATATGATTCCATTGCAGTCCAGTCCATTCATACAGTCGTTGGCATAAATTAAAAACAGTACTGGTCCGAGTACGGAGCCCTGCGGAACTCCGCTCACAACTGGCACTGGTGTTGACTTCCCACTACCAACACACACAGACTGTGATCGACCATTCAGAAAGTCCTTTACCCAGTTTAATAGGTTTCCCCTTATCCCTGACTCTCGGACCTTGTAAAGTAACCGGTGCTCGAATAAGACGAGCTTGCATTTCTGTGATGCTACACCCCCCCTCGCCCCCCCAGACGGGCGCCCGTTTGACAATGAAGGACTGTAATTTGTACGGTGTCCTCCCCGGTGTGTTGTATGAATAGGAAATCCCCACTTCTTTAGCCCACCCGGAAACGCTGCGGACTGGTGCTTTTGAAGACCCATTGCACTGACCAGTTGAAATGCTTCACCTAAAGATGAGTAGGTGTGCTGACGGATGTTTCGCGGGCATTTTTCTGCGCCTTGTTACTAATACCAGCTCATCCATGGCACAAGGATTTGCGTCCTTTTTGCACGGTCCAGTAGCAAAATGGACCGAGTTGTCAACCGTCACCGGCTCGTAGAAGTTGCAATCATTCCTATAGTTGCATGGAAACATCGTAAGCAATACCGTCTTGCCAGAAGCGACGGCACCTCAACGCTGCATTTTGTCAATTTTCAGTGTCTACTCGAACCATTTGTTAGTAATCGCTCTACTTACTGTAATTTTCGCACAGTATGAATATGAATTATCATGGAAGACCGTAGAGGTATGATACGGGCACAGTTTCAGCTTTTTCAGCTGGTCTAAGCTGGATCTTAATGCCGCCTTGCCTCCTAAATTTTCTCCGTCAGCCTAATTGACAAATTGGTGTCAAACTAGGCTGCATGATGTTTGATTGATTATTCGTCGAACCTGATCGCTTTTCGCTAATAGGTAGTTCGCTTAAGGTCGCCACCTGTTGACGCGCTGGGTTTTTTTCACAGGCAAACTACGTCTCCATGGGGTTTTAGACGCTTCTGAGCTGTCATCTCCCCAGTTGCGTCTAATTTTCGACAACGCAGGGCCCGTTTGCGTATTCCACGCTAACGATGCGTCCCTCAGACTTCCCGCAGTTTTTCACGCACCCGTTCTCATAACTCCTGAGGCTCTGCTTATTTTATTTGATTTTCTGCCCACTCAAAACATTATACAAGGGACTGTGGGTTTTAACCTGTTATAATTTCCTGCGCTTACTTCGGGGTTTTATGATTTAGGGTCTTCGAGTGATCTTCCGATGCTACCCCCGGAAAAGTCGGCTCTTTCGCCTTCACGCACTTCGTCGGAGACGCCAACGTATGTGCGCAGAAGTGACCGTAATAACTTTTAGCCTGTATGCATCTTGACCCCTTTGGACCCATATTTTATTTTTCTAGTCTGACATACGATGTCCCCGTACTTGCTGACCCACATTCTGTCCGTTCAATGGGACCGGTCTCTCCACCGACCTCGAAACCCGAGTCGTCATCGCACTTCAAGCGACCGGCCCTCTCGGCGGGTGAGTTGACATCAGCTGAGCACTCGACACTGTCCACTGTGAATTTCTATCTTTGACATCCATAGCTCAGCCAAGAGGCAACGTCCTTTCGCGATCTCTTACATAACTGTTCACCTGTTTGAGCAGATGTTACTACCTGGTTTTTTGATCTCACACATGATCTCACCTATTGTGTCTCTCAGTCAGGTTTGCCGAATCTTTTCTGAAGGTATGTCGTTAGGCCCACCCTACACACACTGTATGTTCAGTCGACTCCCGCGACGCCGTCCCAGAACCACAGCCGAGTACGTGCGGTAATTTTGCCTTTACGTCGGGATGGCAAACAATTGGACCATGCGGGTTCGCAGGTAAACCTCGGTTGACCGGTCGTATAGCCGACAAGTCATCTAGCTCTTCTACGGGAACGCAAAGGAAACAACGTAAAAAGTGGTGCGCAGGAATCGCTGTTCGAATTTTTGTCTAATTTATGGAGGGAAGAAGTACCGACAAATACAAGGCAGACTGCGATGGTCATTTCTGGCTTATCAACCGTCGTCAGCCGCAAGTCTGTATGATCTGGAATTTGAACCCGGGTCCCTTCGTCATCAAGCGTGACGTGGTCTAACGCCCTACTATTGTGCTACAGGCCCATTGTCCTGTCAGTTGTGATCGAGAATATTCGCTATCGTAGGACGGTGCATATACTAATGACCTGACAACACCTACTTAAGTGAATTTAGTAGAAAGTCACGCATGGGAAACCTACCCGACCGCATAATCTTTCCCTGCCGTCCATTGTCCTGTCAAGACCACTCGCTATCGTAGGAGAGACGTTCACCAATCAGACCATTGTGTCTCGAAGTTCATTCCAGAGCCAACGCAAGCACTCACATAGTGACCGGTTGTGTGTAATACCCTTTCGAATTTGTATTGACCGAAGTCCTGTATGACTTCAGCTTCGTGTTTTGGTTCTAGTTAATTGGATCTGCAAGCTCTCATTGGCCGATAATGTAAACTCAGGTCCGGTAAGCAAGCTTTGGGTGCTTCTTCCTGGTTGGCAGATGCCCAATTTTTTTAAAAAAAATGCCTCGCATCAAATTCTGGGTGGGGTACCCTGCAGAGTTGCAGGGAATTTGAAGCCATCGCGTGACTACAAAGTACTTTTATCATCTACATTGAAAGCCGGCCAACTCCCTGACCCGCAGTGTTGTCACTAGCAAAAGGCCTCCATCCAAAAGTCCCACGGAGCAACAATATTTACTGCATCCTATGCTCGGTTTTTGCGTGCTTTAACCGCATTTGGTACTCTCGGCCCTGCCTTAATGAAGATTGATCGTTCGCCGGTTTTATCCCCTCTGACTTTTATCCAAACACTCAAGAGCAATCGTACTTTCAACCGATCTATCATTATCTTCGTGTCACGCATGCACAAGACTGTCGCAAGCATTCCTTTAGGTCAGAAATTCCAGTTCAGAGGGTGACAACCGTCTTAGCAACCCTGACGCTCTGTACAAAGCAGTAGGAGCTCGTACACTGGTTGTCTGCGCGCTCCCTAGACAACGGCAATAACAACAACAACTAGGACGTCTGACTCATTGTTGTTTTCGCACAGGCCACCTATCCTCCCAGCCTCAGTGTACTTCAACAGAATCCCCCCTCCTCCCCCTATTTCTCCTTTACACCTAGATATGCTCATCGAGCTTTGTGCTCTCCTTTACTCTCTCTATCTGTTGCGAGCATTCGACTTCACCGGCTCGTTTAGCACGGCAACGAGTTGTGTTTCCTACCTTAAAAAATCGACGAATCAGGCTGCGGATGGCAGTGGCCGCTGGCACGCATAACCGGCCATCTGGCTTTCACTGAAGAACGAGCTCCACGGCGGGGCGCGAACGTGGTCACTGTCATGGTAACGGAACCTGTAAGGACAGCCGTGGACACCACCCTAGAACCAATCTCACTTTTAAGGATTATAGCTTGTCTGCCTTCGAAACCTTTTGACGGTAGACAAATAGATTCATCCAACCCGTTTGTAATTCACTGCTGGTGGGCGGGTGTTTTTTGGTGGCGTTTGTCGGTTGTCCCAACTCACATTGTACACTCGCTCACGCGTGCAAACACCTTTCGCAAACGGTTCTCCTAATTCCGCCATTTTGGGGACATTGTAATGTGAGCCATCACCCACTTTCACAACTCCCTCGTACTTGACGCGCATAGTGTTCCTGATGTGGTGGGTTTTGGAGCCGCACATCACCACCCATCTTTTCGCACTGGCATATTTTGCTTTCCTTCAATCCCTAAAGGTGACCTTGTCTACGGAAAGTGGAGAACTGACAACTACTTCTACGCTGGCCAAATTGTAAAAGTATTCAGCAAAAACAGGCAAGTCGGCTTCCCATGTCCCCACAGCTGCTTAGCAATCTGCAGTCTTCTCACTTTATCTGTGGCACTTTTTCTCCCCCCTCCGTCAAATTGGCCCCTAAGCATATGGTGCCGCTGTATCGAGTCCAAACGGGAGCAATCTACGCGCATGGCATGCGCAGGCGCCTTTGTGTCTGCGCCGTATCCTGCCTTCAGTCATACTGACCCTGGTGAAATAGAGTGGAGGGAAAAGCATTGGCCGCTTTTCTTGACTGATGCATGCTTTGCCACCTTTCTTCATAAGAAATCTGACGTGATTTGAACTACCATGGCGCGTTTACAGTTTTTACTTAACTGATGGGTTGGTCCTTTGGGCTCGGAACTAGACTAAAATGGCTGCTTCTGAGTGTAGCTCTTTGGCTAAACGCAAAGGAAAAGTGCCGGAATTAATGATGTCTAGATGCGGATTGCTCATGTTACTGTCCAATAATGTTATCTTATTATAATGCCTACTTAGTTATCTTAAGTAGTTTTAATATATTTTATTTTGGTCGCTTGCGCGTACCGCAGGTGGCCTTACTTAACAGATTAGGTAGGGAGCCACATAAGCAAATCTCACCGAGGCCTGTTTCATGCGGGTTGTGGAAGTAGCTTGCGTGTGGCACTCGGTGACGGGTGAGGATGTCTAGTCAGATACTGTCTTTGCCCAGCTCCAGTGCTCCTGCTGAGAGTGTTACGGTAGGATGCGGTTGATGCTGCACATGCCCCCTCACTATCATCCAAATCCACTGCGAGTCATCACTTCTTCCCTGGGCTGAGACCGGTCCACATTGATTCTGACGTACATCTCCGTCAATATTATTGGCGTTGATTTTGACAGATTTTCCACTTAGCCCGGTGCTTCACAAAGCTTACTGTAAGGCTATCATTTTCGGAGTTCAGTCTGAAGGGGTGACTGGCAAACCTTCTACAATGACTGTTTCCTTCCCGAAACATTTTGTTATCGTAATTATCGCCCTTTTAAGTGTTTGTCAGATCGTTTCTTAAGTATCTTAATCGCTTTGTTTTTACTGCATGTCTGCGCTGACCGTCTCTTGCAGAATCCGTGTACATTTTGATGACAATTCGCACGGCTTACTGTCGGCTAATGAAATTATCGGTCAGCCCCTCTTACCAGTCGGAGCAAATGTATGTAAAATTTTGCTTTGCAAATTTTCTTTCTTCCTGGCTGGATGTGTCACCAAATCCTCTCTTAGCTTCTTCCACTCGCTTACATAGTCCTGTTACTGTTTGTACCACTACCAATGGCGGTAGTAGTAGTAGTAGCGGCAGCAGTGGTAGTAGTAACAGTAGTAGGTAGTAGAAGTAGTAGTAGTGATGGTACTACTAGTAGTAATGGTAGTATTAGTTGTAGCGATAGTAGTGGTATTAGTAGCGGCAGCAGCAGTAGTAGTACTGGTAGTCGAACTAGCAGCAGTAGAAGTGGTAGTAGTAATAGTAGCAGTAGCAGTAGTAGTAGTTGTAGATGAAGAAGTTATCAGTAGTGATCGCAGTAGTAGAAGAAGCGATTAAGTGATAATAGTAGTAGTAGTAGCAGCAATAGTAGTAGTAGTAGTATTAGTACCAGCGGCAGCAGCAGCAGACGAAGTTATCAGTAATAATCGTAGTAGTAATAGCGGCGATCATAGTGATAGAATTAGTAGTAGTAGTAGTAGTAGTAGTAGTAGTAGTAGTAGTATTAGTAGTAGTAGCAGTAGTAGTAGTATTAATAGCAGTAGTAGTATTAGTGGTAGTAGTAGTAGTAGTAGTAGTAGTAGTAGTAGTAGTAGCAGCGACAGCAGCAGCACACGAAGTTATCACTAATAATCGTAGTAGTAGCGGCGATCATAATGATAGAATAAGTAGTAGTAGTAGTAGTAGTAGTAGTAGTAGTAGTAGTAGTCTCACCACCAAAGCGTCACTTATTTCTGACTAAAAGCTCGGCGGTTTCGCTTAGACTCATCCTTTTTTGCACGAGAGAGAGAGAGAGAGGGCCGTAGTGTTGATTTCGAATTGCGTTTAGCTTAAAGAGTCTGCCATCACCAACAAGAAGATGAATACAACGCGGTAAGTAACACCTAAACATATCAACCATTTTTCACCGTTTACTAATGCCCGTAGGAGTGTACCTGGCGTATTTTGGGCGGATAGCAGTAGAGTGTTCGGGCTACGCTTGAACGGCTTGAAAACCATTGTACATAACTACATTGCGGCTCCTAAAGGTACATTTAGAATTACTGAGTCGGATGGAGAGGTGTCTGTACACCGCGGGCAAAAAGAGCTGCGAAAAGCGCTAGCATACGAACCGTCGAGCGAGATTTGGTGCTGGAGTTTTCAAAGACTGTAATTCACGTGATACCAGCGAGTTCATTGCTGTTTGTTTGTCAGATGGTACGGCCTAGTAGAAAAAACCGTGACCCAGGATTAACCAAATTAACACTATTCCTTGACCATCTCTGGGCCGCAATTTTAACTTGATCGAGGATCTGTGGCGACTGTTATCCCCACCTGTGTCTTTTAGCCACCGAACCTACCAGTTATAAAAGGTTGAATGATTTCAATGAACCAGAACTTGAAATATATGTGTGTGGCGGAGGTCGCGTGCTCTTCGGGCAAGGACACCGAACTGAGTGACCTTTTCATAGTTGGACAGCTCTTTTCTGACTCCTCGTATTACCAGATATTGTAACAGATCATTTTCGATAGAACATTGTTCCTGCTAAAAGTTGTCGCATTCTACTGCATGAAGTAAAAAGACTGATCGATTTGCGCAAAGTCCTCGGAATTTACCCAAAAACTGGGTGACCTTCCAATTGTGGAACTGACTATCTCAGTGCTAACAACGGCAGCGTTATTAGTTTGCGAACTTTTGGTGAACACCGGAGCTTATGACCTTCCTCACATGTACTCAGACATGGAAGGGATTACTCATATGTGATAAGTCACTGATAATTATGTAATGGAAGGCCATCATGCTGTCCACACGACCTCCCAACGTTGAAAATTCCCTGCCTCTCATCTCGACCTCATTTAGTAAATCTGATAGCCCAAGATCGGCCCAAGATCATGGAAAACATGCATAAAAATATTCATTCCTGTGCTCATTCGGTAGAAAATTACGTTTTCTAATTTTATACTTGAAGAAGGGACATGATTCGGTCTTAAAAAGTTTCTGATTGTGAGATTTTTTAATACCGTGAGGAGGCCTTTCATAAATCGTCATGTCTTTGCATTTAGCAGTGTGGACTGTAAAGTTTATAATATGGATCAAATCCACTGCCAAATTTTATGAATTCCATATGTCCCGCTTTAGTACCATAGATAAATGTGTTTTTCCATACGCGGAAAATATACGGCTTGTGGTTTGGAAACTCTGAATCCAAGTGTAACGGTAGAGCGGGTTCAAAATTATTCGGAAAATGGAAAAGTTTCTGAAAACCAAATTATACCCTTCCTTCGAATATAAAATTAGAAGAAGACGTAATTTTCTACTGAATGAGCAAAAGAATTAATATTTTTGTGCATGTTTTCCATGAAGTATAATTGGACTTTTGGGAGCATCGAAAATCAATGTGAAAAATGCACGCTACATAAGTGGCCATTTTTTACAGTGTAGTTTTTGCATGCAGCCCGAGGGAAGTTCGCTCGAAAGCTGGCATCCTGAGGTAACTGAAGTATTAGAGAATTATGCTGTAGGCTGACTAGTTGTACAACCCTAGTTAATTAATCTTTTCGAATGGAGAACACATTTCGAAATTTAGGTTGACATTTCGTGAGTTAGCCAACCTACTGTAGTTACAATACGCTTGTTATAATTCGCTGTTCGATTATAATCGGATTTGAGGTTTGAATGGTAGTGTGTTGTTTGACTGGAAGTTGCTTCTTAACTCCATCGGAACAGCCAACCGGAGTCACGCGGCCGTTCCAAAGCTCCCGTTAGCCGTGGCTCACCAAATCACACCGTCGTTGTTCAGAAGAGAGGTAGTTTCTCATGGTACCTGAATTTGAAAGTGGACAGCTTGGGAATATCACGCGGTTATTCCGCCTAAGATGACTGATTTCACTACAAATTTTCCTATCAACTTTCAGTTCGAACCTGAAAAAGTTTATCCAAGTCGCGCATTGATTTCTAAGCAAATTAAAAAAAAAAACTTGGCACTGTCAGTAGTATCCTTTCTGCAAGCTGGTCATTGTGTCAGATTTCATGCGATCGAACTACGGCGTTCCTTGAAGGCCTCGCCTCCTCTAGCGTCCATGCACATTTTTGCAAACTGAAGAGCGGCTGAGGATTGTCACGCATAATGATTTATGCAGTTACAAATGAAAACTTATACATGTATACTCCTCTTCTTCAAAGAGAACCTGATTCTTTCTCGCTTCCCACAGGTCGCAGCCGATCTCCTTGGAGAGGGCGAATACGAGGCAGGTTACGTAATCGCCGACAGTAAGGCGAGTGACTCAGAGGACGCTGCCCCTTTTTATTCTGTGCGGAATGTCGAGAGCAAGAAACTGTTTACGTAAGTCGAATGCAATTTCTTTCCAGCTCTTTAGACTGCGCGGCTACCTGGGTGGTGACTTTAAGCTCAGCTCCATCTGCATGTGGTTCTATCTGCTGTATGTGTGATCCGAGCCTGGGACTATCACGGTGCACTAAGTGTCGTGACTTGGGGTGTTGTCAACTGACGAGGGAACTCAGACCTTGCAGTCACCCCATGGTACTTGATACGGCTGCGATCATGCCTGATCTAGCTGGCCTCGATTATGTCACCAACTGTACCTCTCCACGCGTGACGATCCGCGACAGCAGATCTGGACAGCTCGTTGTGTGTGTTTGTTCGAAGTGGCGGACTGGCTACAATGGCTCCTTCTTAACGTAACCTCTAGCAGTTTCACGCGTGTGAGATGTAAGCCGCCCACTCCCTTTCGTGTGATCTCCTGGTGCCTGTGTTTGGGGGGCCAGGTCGTGCATGTGGCGCGCGCGCGGCCAAGGTCACAAGATATGTCAGTCAATGCGCCCGTTCCCCGCGCCAGATGACTGACCAGCTCGGCCTAGAAATGGGAATACAGAGGATTAGGTCGACGACTCGGCGCATTTTCCTCACCATAAACAATCTGACGCGCCTGAAGCTATCACGGTGCGCTAAAAGCCGTGGCTTGAAAGGTTGCCAACTGATGGGATAGCTTGGACCTCGCAGTCAACCCACCGTATGTTTGTATGGGCTGATAGTCAGGCTGAAATGGCTCATTCTTAATGTAACCTTTATGGCACACACGCCTATTGGGATCCGAGTCGACCCATGCTTGGTGTCACTTAAAATCCTAGTCAGTGTACGTTGTGGACCATTGGGTGTGGTGGTACGCCTAGGTGTGAGTTTACGCCATGTCAGCCACCTGCGCCCTCTCCCGCCTCCGGTCTTCTTGACGTTGCTCCGATCCATTTCAGGGACGAGGAGATAGTGCAGTAGGTGCTGCGAGAGTTTACTTACACCTTGAACTAACTTGCGCCCACGTCACCATCTCTGCGGTCACCCTGCTATGTACATGTACTTGATACGGCTGCGATCATGCCTAAACTAGCCGGCCTTGATGATGTCCCGAACTCTGCCTCTCCACGCGTAACGATCCGCGGCAGCAGATCTGGACAGTTCAACCTATTCCCTTCGCCAACGACGGAGACCGAAGACCGAAGGTCCAAGAACCACCTCCATGTCTTGACTAACTGTGTTGAGCCAGGTTTTGAACTGACCCCCCCTTCGACTCCTCCGATGGGGCAACGGTGCCGGATCGGGGGCAATAACACTGAGCTCCTAAGGTAGACGACGAAGAACATGCCCGAACCACTTCTTTGATGGTCTGAGTTATCCTTTCGATGTTTTTGCAGCGAACTCGGACTGCTATGGAGCACACGGTTCACATCGTGGAAATCCACGGTCAAACTGTCGACGCTCAGCCGGGTTCACGAAGAATGGCATCACCGTGCTCCCCCCCCCCCTCGTCCTATCTACCATCGGCTCGCGTCTGGCGGTTCTCCGCTTCGGAATATATCGCACACAAAGGCATCGAGACAATTTCCGGTGTAGTACAGGCAGCTATTAGTGGAGCTATTTACGTACTTGATGTCGGGCGTGGACACCTAAGGCCTTGGTCCCACGGACAATTTTAGGTTGAAGTACATTTCTAAGACGATGCGTTTAAACGCAATACAGGTAATTGCTCTCCACACGTACGAATAACGTCCCCGTCGTCATCTAACACTGCCCTTTGGTCCTCCGCCACCACATGACTTTTAGAACCGGAAATCAGATACCGTGGGATCGCATTCCTTCAATTTGGACTAGTAAAATTACTCTCCAGATTTCCGTGGAGGAAGCGAAATCGTATGGCTCTAGACTACAGGGTACAAACGGCTGATGTTCCTTTTGATACTTTGTAATCCATAGTAGACTATCTCTGCATAAAAGTGCACGAACTCTCCTTTGCCCAGCAATATTTGCGGGTATGTAAGCGTACTTCTCAAGATCGCGGAATGTCCGGTTTTGAAACAAGTATAAACAGCGGGATTTTTAGTGCGAGCACGTTTCACGAGGGCTGGTCAACTCCCTCCTGTCGCTTCATGCGGTGGATAACGAGTACTGAATGCACAGCAAGTTGAATTCGTTCGGATCCGGTTAGGCCATAATTCTAAACACACGACAAACGATGCTTGACGTTTGCTTCGCAGTCAGCTCTACTGAATTCTGTTACCAGTTAACCAACAGCCAAATCAAAATGCCAGAAATTGTTAGGAGATTATGGATCTCCTCTTGGGATTTCAATCACAACACTCGAACTTGACCAAACTCTGGCTTTAGTTCCACTAGTCCTCTTTGTCTTGCCCTGGTGGTTCTATGGTAATGCAAGTACCACGCATGAGACGGGACGGGACATCCGTGGAGGTTATGGCGTTTTCTGGCCTTAGATAACACTTCTGTTCTAATACATTTTGAATTTCCATCGAAAACATGCCTATTCGGACTCTACATGCGACACCATGAGTTTGTCAAGGGTAGAACGATAGATAGTCAAAAGACAATTAATGAGAGACAGCAGTTTTCCCGGTCGTGACATTCAAGTGCAAATTGTCAGCTAAGACAATGCCTCCAGAATCAGGATATATCTGGCCAACTCAGGGCTCGCATATGGACCGTTACAAACTGGCTGCAGATGATAGTGGGTCAATCAATCCCCTGCGCGGAGGAATCGATGTTTCAGATCTTTCAAGCGAGTGCCAAAGTAGCTAGAAGGTGGCTCCAATTATTACCGTAGACAGGGAAAATAAAAAAAGAATTCAGCACAAAAACAGAAGGCCAAAGTTGGCTGCAAGCTGAAGATGCGGGCTCAAAAGTCCCTCGAGGCGTTGCGTCATCATTAGGCCTCGGGGCTTTTTCACCCCAAGCAGGGATAGCTCGCTGATTTATCCGACTGCTCTTGCTGGTTATTGTGACCATGCCCTGTTCTCCTGTGTTCATTGCAGACTGCAAAGGGCGCGCGTTGCAATCACCGAGGAAGAGGTGGTGCGATTAAACGCTGCAGGGCTGCTTGGCCATTCGCCGGCCCCGGCTGTTCACAACGACGACGACGACGTCGACGAGGACGCTGCTGCTAGCTCTCCGCCTTCCTCTGGTCTGGGTCCCTCCGTGCAAAACACCTGCCTGCGTACTCCCTCGAACAAGCCGACACCCAACCTGACTACTCCTGAGGTTCGACCTCTTTTTTTCGTCTTTGTGGTCGTATGAGGCACGCTTTTATGCTCCTGCCCATATCATTTGTCTCTTGCTTCTCAAGACAGGTCATTGCGACTGTTTACAGCGTGTGACCTAATTCGTGAAACGCGGTAACAAAGATCGAGATTGTGGATTTGAGGCACCTACAATGTCGAGCATATTACTTGTTCGCCTAACCCGTTATGGAAAATGTCGTTTTCATGTTTTCGAGTAATTTTTGCCGGGCAAAATGTTTGCTAATCTAAGCGGAAGTCGACGTTACAGTAGGTCGACTGACTCATGAAATGTCAGCCGAGATTTTGAAATGCTTTCCCATTTCGAAAAGATCAATTAAGTAGAGTTGTAAAACTAATCATTTGCTGCATACTTCTCTAATAATCCAGTAACCCCAGGGTGTAGGCTTTCGAATGAACTTCTTTTCGATCGCATGCAAGAACTACACTGCAAAAATTGACTACTTAAGTAGCATGCAATTTTTCATTTATTTTCGATGCCATTAAAAAGTCGATTATATTTCATGGAAAGCAAGCACAGAACTATTCATTCTTTCACTCTTTCGGTAGAAAATTACGTCTTCTTCCAGTTTTATGCTCGAAGGAATGGTATGATTTGGCTTTTAAAAACTATTCCAATTCCCGAATGATTTTGAACCCGACCTGCCGTTACATCTGCATTCCGAGTTTCCAAACTACAAGCCGTATATTTTCTGCGTATGGAAAGCCATACGGTATTAAGAAGAGATCGTATGGGGTTAATAAAATTTAGCAGTGGATTTGAGCCACATTGTTAATTTTACAAGCCACATTAGTAAGTGCAGAGATATGACGTTTTATGAATGGCCATTTCAGGGTATTAAAAAATCGCACAATGGGAAACTTTTTTAAACCGAATTGTACACTTCCTTGGAGTATAAAATTGAATAAGACGTAATTTTCTACCGAATGAGCAAAAGAATAAATATTTTTATGTATGCGTTCCATGAAGTATAATTGACTTTAAAGGTGTCGAAAATCAATGAGATAAATGCGTGTTTCGTAAGTAGTCATTTTCTGCAGAGTATAGTTTTTGCATGCAATCGGGAGGAAGTCCGTTCGAAATCCGGCATTCTGGGGTAATTGAATTATTATGGAATTATGCTGCATGATGATTATTTTTATAACCCTATCTAATTACTATTTTCGAAACGGGAACGCATTTCGAAATTTCGGCTGACATTTCATGAGTTAACCCACCTACTGTACATTTTATTCAGGTCATTTTCTGTGTCGTAGGCTAGGTTTGCGCTTCCGCGCGTGCTCCACTTTGAGAGGAGAATTTTAACAAACAAAACGTGCTGCATGTGGAAATTGAAACAGAATTTGGACAAAAGGGTCATTTTCAAAACACGGAGCTTTTATCTGTTTGAAAAAATTGGATATGTAAGTCAGTGTGATTTCATGCCGTGAAATGCGGTAAGTACGCATGCAGGCCACGCAGTAGCTTAAATATGTCAACATCTTTTTGTTGTTTACTAATAACATCGTAGCAAACCGCAAAAAAAACCTGTCATCAAGTAGTTATTTAACTTTTGAACATGTAGTAAGATGCTTTGTGTGCTGTTTAATTTCCATTTATTTGTAATTTTGCAGGGGGAAAGGCACACAATCAACAATTTGAGTTTCATTCTTAATAGATACATGGCTCCTCAGTGGGACATGTGCACTCGTAGAACGAAGCTTTAAAGAACGTTACTAGTTTCGACTTGAAGGGTTCCGAGTATATTCGACGATCATGAAGGACCATCCGGCGTGGCCTATGCGTTCTGCTAGTTTGCGAAAACCTGACGCGTTCAGAAACTAATACCCCTGTAAATTGTTGTGGTTTCTGACGCATTTCAAACGTTTCTCGGCGCCCTGCTATTAACGCCCCCGATTAGCCCAACACTCCGTTGACCCGAGGAGAAACTTGTCCATGACGTAATATGCCTGGACTGACGTCAGTATTATTGTCGGCGCTCATATCGGAGGAAAGTCGCGCCTACTTTTGAACTGGTCCAGCTTGTCGAGAAATCTGACTCCAATAGTTGTGGTGCATAAATCTGCTGGATATTGATTGTTAAGAGCCCACTTTTCAATTTCAACTCACGAACCACACTGGTGTTGGCCCTTGGCCGGCTGCGTGGTAGGTGGCATGGAGAAAACCGACGTCCCTCAGCCCTCCACTCCATCTCGATGACTGCAGAAGTTACCCCTGTTTTAAACACTGCACTTACAGTAGGTGGGCTAACTCGTGAAATGCCAGCCGAAATTCCGAAATGAGTTTTTGTTTCGAAAATATTAATTAGGTAGGGTTGTAAAACTAGTCAGCCTGCAACATAATTCTATAATATTTCAGTTACCTCGGGATGCCGGGTTTCGAACGGACTTCCTCCCGACTGCATGCAAGAACTATACTCTGCAAAAAAATGACTACTTAAGTAGCATGCAATTTTCTCGTTGATTTTCGATCCCTTTAAAAGTCCAATTATATTTCATGGAAAACATGCATAAAAATACTTACTCTTTCACTCATTCGATAGAACATTACGTCCTCTTCCAATTTTATACTCGAAGGAGGGACATAATTCGGCTTTAAACAGTTTCTATTTGTGAAACTTTTAAAGACCGTGAACATGACCGTTCATAAATCATCATGTCTCTGCATTTAAAAATATGGCATGTAAAGTTAACAATATGGATCGAGCCCACTGCTAAATTCTATGAACTCTGTATGGTCCCCCTTTAATACCGTAGGAAATGTGTGGTTTTCCGTACGCGGAAAATATACGGTTTGTAGTTGGAAACCCTGAATCCAAGTATGACGGTAGAGCGGGTTCAAAATTAGTTGGGAATTAGAGAAGTTTTTGAAAACCGAATTATACTCGTCCTTCGAGTATGAGATTGGAAGAAGACGTAATTTTCTACCGAATGAGCACATGAATGAATATTTTTATGCATGTTTTCCATGAAATATAATTGGACATTTAGGGGCATCGGAAATCAATGAGAAAAATTCATGCTACTTAAGTAGTCGTTTTCTACAGAGTGTAGTTTTTGCATGCAGCCGAAAGAAGTTCATTCGAAAGCCGGCATCCTGAGGTAACTGAAATATTATAGAATTATGCTGCAGACTGACGATTTTTACAACCTAACTTAATTAATCTATTCGAACCGAAAACGCATTTCGGAATTTCGGTTGACATTTCATGAGTTAGCCCACCTACTGTATTACCCTGTGCAAGGCGACGGTTGGGAACTATGCAGAGTTCAATAACATCATAGGTTTCTTAATCTCTTGTTTAATTGCAAACAGCCATTTTATATGGAACTGGCGTTCCAGTTACTGTTAATTGTCCTAATCAACAATGCCGGATAGGCGCTTCGATGACGCAGGCAGGAGTCTCGATTGATTCGCAACAGTACTACGTTCCTTTACTTTTAAGTGGACTGGAACATAGGTAGTTTTTATGCTCGAGAGCACTGGTACCAGTCAAAAGCTCATACACGCGTGTTTCGCCGATATTCTGCCACTGCACAGCTGCGAGGGATTCGGCTAATCAGTGGGTTCCCCAGCGTTCCACGTGTGATTTCCGGCAAGTACTCCAGTTTTGACATTTCAGCTGTTAGTTTCTGTGGACATTAATCGCTCACTTGGAGTAAGTCAGCCTATTTGAGGCTTATGTGCTTAGCTGCAATTTCAAAACTGGAGTATCTACCAGAATACACACAGGAGACGCTGATGAGCCGAACCCCTCGCAGTGGTTCCACTGCCTGACGCAGCCGCGAGGGGTTCGGCTCGTCAGTGGGTCCCCCAGCTTTCCCCGTGTGTTTTCTGGTATATGAACCCCAGTTTCACCCTGTCTTGTTTAATTTCCGAGGAAATTATTGCGCGAACTTGGGGTAAATCCTTCGGAACCGACCTTTTCAGGCACGGTCCGAAATTTGATATGAATGTTTGAGCTGAAATCCATCAGCTACTGTGGCATAATCAACCGCCAGCAGTATAAAATTGTGTAATTATTTACCGTACTGACAACACAGGTACCATCTAAAAGCCTAGACACGCGTGTTTCGCCGACCTTGTGCCGCTGCCCGACGCGGCATTCAGGTCAAATTTCGGACCGTGCCTGAAAAGGTCGGTTCCGAAGGATTTACTTCAAGTTCGCGCATTAATTAACGACAAATTTCTGAAGGAATTAAAGAGCTGCAGCTCTTATACTGCCCTCACCAAGTTCTCTGCCGATGAATTTTTATCTTGCATGCCTACAAGGATGCTCAGTGCAGCTTGTTTTCTTCTTCACTTTTTTGTCGTGGACTTTTGCTTGTGCCCGGTTTATAACGTCGAGTCGTAGTTTGCCGTTTCTGGTGTAGCTTGGCATTGGGACGACCGCTACGGCCTTTCCTATCAAACTATCAGCAGCTGTGCCATTATCTGGCTTGCAGAACTGCCCACTGGACGAGTCTCATACGCTTATGGTGCGCAACTTAAGCAGTCTCCAAACATGTTTTAAATGTTCTACTCACAGACTATCTCTGTGGTCGTGTGCATCGGCACGTCAGTAGACATGCTGTGCACCCGTAACGATATTGCACGCCTCCTCAGTCTGTCTGGGAACGACTAAGTGACTGTGTCGAATTGGTGGTTTTCTTAATTAATCCCTATGTAAGTCACTTCTGTGTGCTGGATTCCTTATTGATCGCAACAGGATCCTTCTCGTCTCAGAATATACGAGCCTGTTGACCCGAAGACGTATAGTCTTCCTCTCGTCCTTTACTTGATTGTTCTATCGCGACTTCACCTTGCGCTGGTCTATTTGGGAAAACCATGCTTCACACAAACCATTGCTGTGGATTGCTGATGTCGGCAAGTCATTAAAAGCTGACTGGTGAAGTTGTCGCTTTTTAATTTCCTCAGAAATTAACTAAGAACATGGAGTATATCAGTTTATTCAAGGTCTATGGGCTCAGACCGAGAATTCCGGTAACCGCGTAATATTCATTAACTTCCGACAGGCAGCTAGTAGTATACTTTAGGGTAAGGCAATACCATACTAACAGCACAGGTACTAGCCAAAAACCCATACTCGCGTGTTTCGCCGATATTCTGCCGCTGCATGATGCAGCTGCGAGGGATTCGGCTCGTCGGTGGGTCCCCCAGCATTCCCCATTTGTTTTCTGGTAGATACTCCAATTTAGACATTGTCGCTTTTTATTTTCCCCAATTTCCGCATCCCTCAATCTGAAGTCGTACTCGGCGGTTCACTGCCGCATGCATGTTGCCAGCAGCGGCGAGTACCAGCTAACATTCGACAAATTTTGTGCTCAAGACACCCTATGTGTTTTATATACGCAGACTTCGATGTCAGTGCATATGCCCATTTTGACTGCTTTCTGACCTAAAGGCTTTTATTAGCCATCTGTGCCTTTTTGGGTGGGCCTTTTTCATAAACTCGGGCGATTACAAACAAGATATTGCGCGGCTTCTGTTCCCGTATGTAACTCGGGCTCCCAAGCATCCTTATATGGCTGCGGTTTGTGGAACGACCATGGCCAAGCCATCGTACTTTCAGCATTCAACCCCGTTAAGAATGAGGAGATACCAGACCGAAGCCTGATCGCGGTCTAAGCCCTCTGTGCGCACATGTCTCAAAAAGGACAGGGCGATCGGGAATGACCAATTGCCGCTCAGAGGAGAGCCGATCATCGCCAGCTTGACGGGTTGCTTGTGTGGCTTCTGATTTTGTGCACACCTGTGGTTGATTTCCCCCGGGCAAGATGCCCACATGGTTATTTTACTCCAAGGCGATCTACGGATTCTCAGTGTGTCTTGTGTGCTAAGAGGCGAGTGTTTTATGTGCGCTTGCGATGCCTGCAGCATCACTATGCAACACCTATTTCATCCATCTCGCATAGATGCAATTACTGATTTACTGTTTTTTCACTTTGACCCAACTAGGAAAAACTTGGTGCCTCTGTGGAATTCGAACCCACGACAGCAAGGGGAGGCTTTAGTGCAACCAACGCTCTAACCATCTGAGCTACGAGACCCCACTGGACGACGCGAGTTTAATCACATTTGCGGCCTCGTAGCTCAGATGGTTAGTGTTGGCCGCACTGAAGCCCCCCCCCTTGCTGTCGTGGGTTCGAATCCCACCGAGTCACTGAGTTTCTCACAGTTGGGTCAAAGGGAATTTTTTGAAATCTGCCAAAACACCTCTGAATTGCTGTTTTTTCCCATATAGGTTTCGCTGGAAAACCTAGTCTACGGCAAGCGATCGACAGCCCTAAGGATAACAAAGCGGCCTCCCGCGTCCACTCCGGGGACACAAAGATCACGCCGGATCCATACTGCGCCGACCCCAAGTGATTCTACTGAGCCTCCCTTCGAAGAGGATGACGCCACCACATCCACTGCCACTGACTGTCGAACTCTCCCGAAAAAGCGGCTCGAATCAGCGGAAACTGCCTCTGTGAAGCGCAGGAAAAAGGCTCTCAGCAGTCAACGTCGTATGAACAAGCGAGACAGTCAGGTACGTGGTCCTACACGATCTAGCCATATTTGTTTATACTCCATCCTTATCCACATTGGATAGACGCTTGTTATTTAAAGACAATGAACAGGTTAACAGCTGCTTTTAATATTTTCCTAATGTGTACTTGGCTGGCTGACTTATGTGCCCCCCAAACGGACCACGTTGACCAACACGGAGGCCATATCGGATGCTAACATTTCGGGGCGCGGTGGCAGACCCGGTTGCCGGCAGACGTCACGCACGCAGGAACCCCTGCCTCCCCCCTCCTTGTTGTTGTTGTTGGTTAAAAAACCTGGTTATTTGTTCTGTGGACCAGCGGGTGAAGAGTGGAATGCCCAGGTGCGGACTCGACCGTGCCATCCACCTGCGCCCTCCCCCGTCTCCGGTCTTCTTGACTCTGTCTTGACACCGGGTCCAGGTGGGGAGGAGGAGAGATTGCGGTAGATGCAGCGCAAGTCGAATATAAATATAAACTACTTCACGCACAAGTCACCGTCCCTGCTCCACCTTGCTTTGGAGCACACGGTGGACATCGTCGGCAACGACGGTAGAACTATCGGCTGGCTTAAGAGATTCGGCCAATATGGTTGGCGTCAGTGTTATTTTTTTCTGTTAATCAGCCAGTAGACTGCTCCATTTTATGGCGTTGGCTATCGGAAATTTCAACCAGGTATCAGGACCCGCGGCCCTTTGGTGTTCAGAGAACCCTTTTAAGCCGTGGCCTGCTCAGTCATGGTAACCATGGGGTAGACGCGTTAGATGTACGGACGTCCCTGTCTACCCCGCACGACGTCAGTTTCAGGGTTGGCGCCATACGGTGGATGAAACTTTAATGCATGACGGGCAGCATTCTCCATCTAATGCCGTTATGCCTTGCAAGTTTCCCCAGCCGGCAGCACCGACCTAATTGAATGAGTGCTTCTGGTCTTTCGCAAACTGTTCTAGCCATCTTTTATGGTCCGCT
>CACRXP010000005.1:859360-879073 GCA_902702965.1 Spirometra erinaceieuropaei
CACCTCTCTCGGACGCTAATGGTCCGCCCGTAAATGTCTGTCCTGTCGCGTCAGCTAGTCTAGTGTGACTGTCTCATTTTCCCTTTTACCTTCATTTCGTCTGACAACGGGTTGGTGTCACCAAATTGAAAATTCATGAGTATAACTCGATTTTTACGGAAAGCCTCTTCCTTTTTCATGTATAATGGTACTAGAAGAAATGAATTTCATCAGGGAGATGATCCGTCTGGATGGAGAGGTTACGCCAACCTCCCTGTTAAACAACCGGTCGGGAATGCAGCGTTGAGTAGAACTGCAGGGGAGGACCATGGAAGGTGCCTACATAGAGCATGAGCTGAGTTAGCGTTACAACAAGGGTTGTGGCAAGGGAGTCGTCGCTCATGTTAGGGCAGAACACCGACACACGGTTACACCATCCTTATTCTGGATCCACGCTAAAAGTGTCCACTTCATTCAAACAACCCAGTCCAATGCGTAGGGCCTTACGTCAGGACGCATTAAGCCACAGTGCTTGGAAGGCTGCCAGACGACAAGAAACGCGGCCCGTTTTCGTTGGCGCCTTCTTAACTTTGCCTTTACGGTATCTATCGCCTCAATGAAACCCACGTAAAGTCCGGGGTCCTTCATGGAGGCCTGGTGCACTTGGAGTTTACATTGAGATCATTTGTGGCACCTGTTGGACTGAATGTTAAGCCTCGTTAACCACTGCGCATACACTTGTCTCCGGTCGTTTCACGTTGTTTTACGATTACAACGCTCGGACGTTTAGACGGTCAGATCATGCAAATGCTGTTCAACTACGCTTCAATGGAAGTAAGTTCAAACACAATCCACCATCTTGTGCGCGTGCTCACGCCTTCTGTATTTTGTAAACCGGTTCTTTGCCCCTTTAGAGGCCGCTTGCTCCGACAGAGACTTCCTCAGCCGCATTATTACGGCCGGTGGTGGTAGACTGATCGAAAGCATTGAAGCCGGCCGGCTCTCCTGCAGGGGATGGCTGCTCGAGGAGGATGCCGCCGACACTGGATTCGTCGGCTGCAGAACCGACTCAGAGGTGTCTGCCAGACGTGTTGCACTCGTGGCGCCCACCCATATGCGTACACTGAAGTATCTTCAGGCACTGGGCACGCTGGGTCGTGTTCCCCTCCTTGGCCCCACGTGGATTTTAGACGCCTGTCGACTCATGGCTGGTCGAGAACCACTCGCCACTGCGGAGGCTGCTACTGCTGCCTTGCTTGCCCAGCATATGCCGACTAAGGCCTGCGACTTGCCGATGCATCTTCTGAAGCTCAACCATGAGGCCTATGAGCTCAACCGCGGGTTGGATCGCATGTCGAACCAAGTTATTCCTGCGTACGTTCTACTTATACCGTATCCCCTGCTTGGCAATTCACCCGTCCTGGTGGGTAATGGCCGTCTTCCGTTGATTCTTTTTGTAATCTGAGTGATATGCGAGTCACTTCGGCGATTACCTTTGGGTCTGTACATCTTGCCCGGCCCTGAACTTTTGTTGAGAATATAAACATTTCGGAGTGGTGTTGATGCTATTGAGCGATAAGCTGCTACTGTAGGCGATTGGTGTGTAGGTACATGTCGATCATCTTAGACGGACCAAGGAATGTTTTCTGGTAAGCTCTAGTTTGTTTCAAAATGCATGAAATCGGCCTCCGCAACTGCCAAACCAAACGCACCATCTACTATACGTCACATGTGGTCGACAGTCACCACAAGTTTGTGTTTTTTCATTGTGTTAAAATTTTCTGACCCCTCTGATTGGAGTGTTATGATCTGTGTTGGCATCATTACTCCAGCCGGGGTAACCCACACCCGCAACATGCTTTTAGAATGTTTGTGGTAATGTTTCTCAGCCTACTGTCCACTTTGTTTGAGGGCACCTGCACGAATTCGTCACTATCTTCTGTCTTTAATAACAACCCATAGCAGTGGCGACCGAAGGCGTCAGTGTGTCTTAGATTACCAGAAAACCCTGTCCTATCATCACCTCAGAGGAGACGGAAGTTTTTAGTGGACGAGTATTAAGAAGGTCTTCATTGGAGAAGCATAATGTTTCCGCCGCAAATAATTTTCGCTTTGGCCTTTAAGTCTTTGGAACCGAACTTGTCAGCACCGGCTCTGTGGTCTTCACTAGTTAACGCGGAGAACTCCCAACCCCATAACATAGGTACTGATGAAACTCGCTATGCTACGTTTTATTTATGAGTAGCAATTATTTTTTACGTGTTGAGAGTTATCCGAACTCACACTAGCATGCCACCGTGTGAGTACATTTCTTCCAATTTCTGTACCCTCATAATGTAAGAACCACCTACTGACTTTTTCAAGCGTTTACTCTAGTCTCCTTAACAATTTAGTCATTTATCAGTGTCATTTGACTGCACCAAATGCGATTTGGTCAGACAGGTTCTAGTGTTCCTCTGGAAACTTAGGTACCGTGCTCATTTATTGGGAGAGATTTCTCACATAAACTGCGAGCACTTAATATATTTTTTAAAGATTTTAGACCACGCCACCTAGGCGGGATGCCATAATAACAAAACGGGCGTCATGCATCATGCCGTTTAAAGCGACCAAGCCGATTCGTTTTTCTCATACCAACAGTAAATTGTCAGCCAGAAAGAATTCCTTGGGGTTATGCATACATACCCCTTCTCTTACTTGTCCATAATTTAAAATCGCCCCCCATTTAAAGTAGACTCCAGACTGTCACAGAAGGAAACCATTCTAAATTTCTGCGACGTATGTGCTTACTGTCAGACCTGCAGAAAATGGTAGCTTCTGAACGTTTGTTACAATCCGAATGATTCAGCATTTATGTTTATTATTTCCAAACGGGGACTCTCCAAAGGTCGTTGAGTTAACACTACCAAATCCTAATGAGCAGCATACTTTGAGGGATGAGCGCTTGGAATGTTGTTTCAAAAAGTGCCATAGGGCTTTCGCACAAATCTAAAGTTTTCTACCCCGTCTGATTCATCGTACTATCCTCGCCCTCTTCACTGGCACGTGCCACTTGCTTGGTCCGATATTTTGCTTCGACCTTGATTATTCTGCTTCTCACCTTGTAACTCTGCAGGAGCGTGGTTCCCGCCCTGTACTTGGCAGCCCCCGACGGCCCACACCTGGAGACCCTTTTCACAAGGTCTGGTCTGGTGGGCAGCGTTGTGGCCATCGTCACAGACGACGCCCGCAACTTTGGCCAGGGCTGGGCCTCCATCCTGAGCCTAGTCAACACCTACGAGAATAGCGACGGCCGTCGGGTTATGTCACCACCACCGCCAATTCTTCCGTCTACTCGTGCTCTCGACTGGCTCACCATGTGGAAGCACACCTCGCACTCCAATTTTGATGGCTCTTCGTCCTCAGGGGATGTTAAGCAGCTTGTCTTTCTCGGTGCGGAAAGGGTAAGAGAGTGTGCTTCATCTACTGAGGCGATGGGTTATACCTCTGTCTGTCCTATCCCGATTATCACACATTCTCCTTCATTGCAACAGGAACCTGAGACTCACATATTCGTCTATTTTCATGTATTGTGTTCATTAACGTACCAGCCACCACCGCTCCGGTTGTAGAGAGTACATACTGGTTGTGTTTTACCCTTCAGCTCTGATCTAAAGCTGGCCGGTGTCTTGCACTTCATCAACCGCATTCTCTCATCCCTCACTCACCCGAGCCTGGTGTCAAGACAGAGTTAAGAAGCCCGGAGGCGGGATCGGATGCAGTGGCTGACTACGTTTAACAACCGTCATGCCCGCGCAGGATGGCAATGGGTCTTTCGGTTTCATCACCAAACGCCTGATGGTTGCCTCCGGTCTATGTGCAACTCTAACCCCAAGTGGTGCGAGAAGGCCGCCGACAGCTTCCGAAACGTTCTTGACATACGGAAGCGCCCACCAAGATTTGGTGTACGTGCGGAGGATGGACCAGGTTTCCACACAGAGAAGGGGGGGACGACTCTGATCCCACTCGATTTCTGGTGTCTTTGAGGCGACAATAAGGAGACATTGCATCCTGACCCCGTTCTGAGTCAGGAGCGAGTTATCCCGTCATTTGGCAGCCTTCGAAGCACACCGCGCTCATTGAAAAGCACGTAAAATTGTTGATAGTGAGAAATATTGGCTAAGTTCCGTGAGGACGGAGTTTCCAGAGTCAACATCTCTCTCTCCCCCTCTCCCTCGCTGTCCCAGCCAAATTGGGACACGGCACCCTCGTCTAGGCGCAGATCAGTGTCGCATCAGCCACCTGCAGCCGATTCCGCCTCCAGTCTTTCTGAAGCCGAGCCTAGGAGGTTGAAGGGAGGGCGTGCGGTAGATACAGCGCAAGTCCACTATTACCGTTAACTATTTCACGCGCAAGTCGCCGTGCCTGCGCCCGCCAGGCTGTGGAACACAGGGTGGATACCATCAGTAACGATGGTTGAACTGTTGTGCCGAATTACCGATTGACAGCCCGAGTGTGTGGGCATAAAGAAAAACAGCTTCTTCCCGATGCTAGTGCTGTCATTCTGAGTTTTTAACTATCTTTCAGTCTGCCCGACTGTTATGTGCCTCGGTGGGTCAAGTTTTTTTCTTCTGTATTGCAGTTTCCCGCCGCTCTGCTGTCAGAGATTCGTAGCCTCGGATTCGTACTCGTAAACAAGGAGTTTTTCATTCACTCTCTCATCCATGGACGGCTTTTAGATTTCACGAGCGGTTTGGCCTTATCTTAGGAACCAGCTGCGCCCCCTCCCCCGCTTTTCCCTTCCACTTTCGAAGCTGTTGTTTTTACAAGTCTTCCTTATCGCCTCTTTGTATTTATTGACTGCTTACTAATGTCCGAGTGTTACGACCTTTTCCCTCATAATTATTAAACATTTTATGTTAATCTCGTAGTGATTTTATCACTTAGGACCTTCTCATCCAAACAACTCCGCATTTTGCATCTTTGTCAAAAAGACCGAAAGCAAGCCGTGCGACAGACTATGGGATCATTGGGAACAGATACAACTCGAAAGCATCACCTACAAGAGGTTAAAGAATTAATTACCCACCGTCCCGATATCTCCTCTATCCACGCTTCCTGGGAAGAAGGCGTTTACTGGCAGAAAAATGGAGGCTATGTTAGGTAGGAAATGCAAGCAATCTGCCCGCGATTGATTCACCTGTTAATCAAGAATAAGAGGCTATCGACCAGCTGGTACAGCTGCAGTAGTTCAGATGTAGGGTGCTCGGCGCGTACCCAAGAGTTGGTGTGGATGGTTAGTTGATCAGTAGACAACTGTTTTTTAGACCAAGGGCATTCCTCAGCCTTCTATCGGGGCCGTCCTATTATCTCCCGCCTAATTATTCGTGTTTCAGCCTGTCTGACATTAAGTCTTTAAATATTGCATTAGAAATGGAAGTGACTGGCGGATTTCTGTCTAGATTTCTTTTGCATGTCCGCTTTGTGGTAATTTGTCCTGTTTGACGCTGTGTTGGGTCCTGTCTTATAGCTATGCTTCTTATAATTTTATGGTTTGTGACCGTTACTTATTCGAATCTTTTTTTAAAAGCATTTTTCCCATGGACTTTCGAGCTATCTTTTAAGGGGGTTCGTCGCTCACATTTAATAGCCAGCCGAATTTTGTCATCTCTCGCCAGACTGACGGGGATCGACCATCCACCCTTACTTTCTCGAAATGTCTCGTTGACCATTTTCAGATAATTAGCACAGTCGGCCATTCCATCATCTGACAATGATTGTGGACACTCGATGTAGCCCGAAAATTACCGATTTCGAATATTTCTAAAGGTAGACTGTGGAGAAGGGGTAGCCTACGCACCCATGGGAAGCTTACGTCTGAGTTGAGCTCCCCACCGCCGAATTTATGCCGGACACCCTGCCTAAGCTCCCGCAGCCACGTCTTACAGCTGTGTGAATGAAATGATATCGTTCAATTAAAGTCCGTGGAAAAGCCAGCTCCAGAAAAATTGGAGGCAAGGATTAAGTGTATGCGCGGGGCTAAAGAAAAACTACGGGGAGCTGCCTGCTATGTTTACCAGAGAAGGTGTTGTTCTGCATAGTTTTGCCTCCGCCCTTTGTGGGCAGATTGTCACTCGCTAGTTTGTTCCGCCCCGAGGAGCCAGTTTTGCTGAAGTGACCAAGCTAGTTTACTGCTCTTCATACCCCACGTGTAATTTTATAGTAGAGAGATCTCTATTTTAAAAAAAGTCGGGCTCGGAGAACGCTCAAGTGGTAAAAAGATACTTGAAATAAGGCTAGGTGAAACACACCTCTGTCAGGAAGGTGGGATCACTGAAACGCCAGTGAATTTGTTTAAAAAGTAGTTGGCACTTTCCTACCCCGATCATATACTTAATCCTTGCCAAGTATGGAAAGCCCAGTCTGAAAGACGTTGCTGTATAGCCCCTATGATTGATTCCCAATTCTTATAAGCAACCGTTCTCATAACGAAGACTAGGGAGCAAAAGGAACTCTGGCGAGTAATAAGACGCTCCCTGGGTGGAGTTAAATCGCCCACTTGTCGATTTCGAGCTAGGTGCTGCACCGTTTGCCTGCCATTGAACGGTTTTTCACCTGAAGTATAGCCAACGCTCCAGCCGGCTGAGGTACGAGGCCCCGTCGTGACCGGAGGGTAGTGGACTAACAGATCCAACCAGCTATTCTTTGGAAGAAGAGCCAGAATGGGATGGCCTCCTCTTATCCTGGCCACTACAGCATCTCTCGTGTGCTTTTGATTGGATCCTTTGGGTAACACATGGCAAGTTACTGTTCGGCGTTAGCTACTGGACCCCATCTCACAACCGTCCAGTTTGACTCCTACAGACCCCTGTGGCACTATATAGAGGAAAGAGAGAACGCAGTCGATTCCGCCTCAATAAAACGCCCGATCACCCCAGCATAAACAACCAAACGCGCTTTGACACAATCGCTAATCACTAGAAGTCGCAGCTCGAGTGCTTGCCAGGTAAGGGGATGACGCCTCGTCTTGGCAACAAGGGAGCCTGCTCCCGGAGGCGACTCGATTTGTGAGAAATTAAATATTCCCACCTTTTTTGAGATAGGTTAGTTCGGGTTTGAGGTGCAGTCCTCGTCCGGCTTGTGTTGGCTGATATTTGGCCCTGACAGTCACTGCGTAAGCGTCATCTTAAGCTAGTCTCACCACTAGGAAAATGGGAATTTTTGAATGGGTGGTAGAATAAATGCAGTAAAAATCCGTTTCATAAAAAGTCAAATGAACGTAAAAGTCGCCACCTCACCACATCAGTGGCAGATGCGTCATGTTTGATTGTGATGGATGAACGATTGGCCCCACATCAGACAGAGGCGTCAAGGTGGGCAAGCTCCTACGTCCATTGTCACTTCTATTTGGCCTCCATACACCTAATGACTGTTGGTACACCATAGAGGGAGGGAGAGGGATCAGTTCGTAGCTGCCCTTCCCCAGAGCAACTTTCGGTTTTATAATAAACCTGACATTCCTTAAAGCAATCGGATAAAATCGGAATTTTCTGAAATAACGTAGCACATGGATTCTCCTCTAGTAATTAGTTGAGGCTGAAGTGTCTTCTTCTCAAAGTGGGCGTCATGTTTCTCTTATGTATGCGGGATCCAGCACGCCTTCGTCCTCTAACTTAGTCAATGCATATTGAGACAGGGCGGTACATGAATACAGTTTTCCATTTTTGTCGTCCACTGCGCCCACATTCATCTCCAGTGGAACACGGGGAGTGTGGAAATGAGGGGTGCGACTGATGCCTCAAGTAAATAAAGTCAAGCACAAGTGACCGTTTTGTCTGCCATAACAAAATTTGAACCTTGTCGCATGCGACCCTCGACCTCGTGTATGGCTAAGAATATGCAGTCCAGTCATGTGGCGAGAGAAGGACGTACAATATACAAGCATTGCACTAGTCCATAGAGGTTGTACTAGGGCTGTTCGCGAAACCTGATGTCTCGTAAATATACTCCGAGGGCTACCTTGAATAATCTGCGTAATCATTGCTGTTCTGATGTCGCGAAGTGGTTTGTTTCAAGTACGCAAACGGGAACCTCTCCGATACCCTCTGAAAGTCTGGAAGCAGCTAATGCATCGATAAAATATACCCCTCGTTTTATATGAGATATATGCTTTGAAATTGGTGAAATCCTCCATTTCCATACCATGTGGAATTCATCGTACTCTCAACGTGAGAAACAGCCCAGAATCTAGACACGTGTTCCGCTGAGGCTTCTACTAATATATGGGCCAACTGCTAAGTGGTCTGACTCTCAGTCGATCTCCCAGCGTCCTCCGTGTGACATTTGTTATGCGATTTGAGGAAACGGATTATAAAATAACAGATTCGGTAATTATAAAGCGAAGGAATTTCAGTCAAGTGACAGGAATATTGTTTTTACAGCCCAGAAAGTGTGAGCAAAATTTGACTCATAGATGGTCAACATCTGTGGAATAATCAGACGGATAGGCAGTTCAACCCCGGACAAAAGATGACGTTCAGAGTGGCGATGAGCTGTTTACAGCAAACCAGACTTTAGAAATAACAACCTAGTCCTCTTATTCCACACTCATTCTAATAACAATTAGAATCCTAATGCGACCCGAAGCCTAAAGTACTCCAAGCAAAATCTCAACCGAAATTATTACACTTCTTAGCCTAGAATCGCTGGCAAAAAATTCGAATCTTTTTTTTCAACTTAACTACGCCTTCCCGATTTCCTCAACAGCATATCCCTTGCCCTTTCTCTCCGATCCCTACCCCACTTCCATTCTAGGTTTTCTGTAACGGTAAAAGGTACTTCATAGAAATTTCCATATTTGGATGAAATAAATTTTATTAAAAATGACTGTTTTTAGAAATGCACAAAAGAAATTTGAAAAATCTTGTCTAAATACGTGCATCTAAATACTTTAGTAAAGTAAATGTATCCTGTCGACTAAAATTAAATAGGGTAATAATCGGTGCTGGGGTAAGTAACAAATGTGAACAGAAGTTAATGTACGCTATATGAAAGTACTGAAGACGACTTACCATTTACTGTATACTACGATGAAACCTTTTAGCCACCCTTTTATTGCCAATCATAGGCTTTTCGAAATTCATTTTTGAAAGCTTCTTTCAGCTGATGCCGATCAGAACTCTGATCGGCGTTCCACTTCGCGAAGAAATCTATGTTGGATGTTGCACATGGGCGAAAGATGTTTAATAATAATGATAGTAATAATAATAATAGTCGTAGTTAATGACAGTTTATAGGCATTATCAGGGAAAAATTAAGCAGAAATTCGGCCAGCAGTGAAAAGAAAACTTCTGCTAATTAACTGAAGAGCATGGTGTCTTCGTACAGCTTGGACGGTTCAGGAGAAGAAAAGTGCTGCCCATGAAATGACGACAGACGAGAAAGGGGCGGGTAGCACTTCATCGGATGTTGTCAGTCGCCATTTCTTTTCATGAAGTTGGGGCTAGACCTAACAGAAGCATTGAAGAGCAGTTGTCGCTGTTGACCGACGGGCCATGGGATCAGAAACCACGAACGCCATAGCTACGGCAAATTCGACCGGTGGATTCAGCACCCAAAATCTGTGGTTTTTCTGAATGCAAAAAATGACTAATAGTCCTCTTAAACAAAGAATAATTTTGCAGAATTTCCACCCTCCTGGGTAGTTTATTTCAAATAGCAATTGTGCTCACAAAAAGAACTCGACAACATTTAACGGTACGCGCCAGAGGAAGAAATAAAACGACCTCACGGTGACTGTTACATAGGGGGTGGACATGGTGTTCTAAAGTAATGAGTGGGTTAAAGGCACGATCATGTAAAAGCTTAAGTAGTAAAAATAGTCCCATTTGTAATCTATGAAACCATAAAGAAGCAATGCCTGTAAGCCGGCAAAGTTTTTATTATGACAAATGTCGGTGTTCCTGGGTTAAAACTCTCTTGGCAAATAGTGCTGGACGGATTCCATTTTCTTCCGCTCAGCAGCACGCTTGCGCCCAAATAAAAACGAACAGTATTCCAGGCCAGGTCTGACGTACATATTGAAAAGGTGCAAGCTAATATCGCTAGTTTCGAAATTTTGGAGGATAAACTCGGTCGTTTTGCGTGCTCTGTAGACTACCAGAACGCAGTGCTCCGGAAGATGAAGGCACTTGGATTATGATACACCCAGATCCTTAATAAACCCCAGGCACATTTATGTCGTGACAGTTAATACTTAGTTGGGGTTGGTGGACATCGCCGACCACCATGGCAAAGCATATATGCTAAGAAAGAGAAATACGCCATGTGTAGCAGCATCGGGTGAATACCTGTAGGCCGCTCTTTAGGAGTTAGAGTACCATGTCACGATCTGCCGGCTTGTATAAGTACGCAACCTTCGGATCATAGGCATAAATGAAGGACTTACCATTCTGAAATAAATCTGGTACACCGTCAACAAGAAGGCGAAATAATAGCGGGCCAAGTCCAACTACCCTGAATGACTCCACTCCTCGCACATGTGGGGTTGGATACATCATTGGAAATTTTAACTCGTTGTGTGCCATTTATTTCTAAAGTGGAACGTTTCAAGAAAGGAAGAGCGTGGTCATACGATCAAAAGTCTTAGTGTTATCGAAATAGATGGTGTAAAGTGCAAAACCATTGTCCCCAGCTTTGAGCACATTATCAAAGATGGAGGGCTGACAGATGTCACAAGACCAAGCTTTCGGGAATTCATGCTGTGCAGCGTTCAGTAGGTTATTTTCAGTTCGGTGGCACATCATCTACCTTTGATCAATGTCTCTAAGATTTTCGAGGCTGCAGGGAGGGTGTTTATTGGCCGAAAGTCATCAAATGACGTAGATGTGCCGTGCTTAGGAATGGGCAAAATGTGTGATTCCTTCCACAAGCTGGAATAGGTTTAACTTTTGAGGGCGAGATGAAATATCCTGCATAGGAGGGCTAGGAAAATTACATTAGCATCCGCTTTTAGGATGCTAACTGGGACATCATCGGGGCCAGGGCAATGAGAGTGACGATAGCGCCGAATCGCTACAGTCACATCCTACAGAGTGAAAGTTTATTTTCGAGAACTGTCCCAGTCAATGCCTTGGTATTCGGCATCGGAGAGGTCGAGTATTTAATAAAAGTTTTGGATAGGAAAACATTGAAACCATCAGCGATCAACCAGGCATCCGCTATAGGATTCCCGGGTGCGTCTCGGAGGATGGGATGCTGCGTCTTTCGGTGAGTTCGTATTTTTCTAGAGAAAAGTTTCGAGACATTTAACGAATGGTTTTCGGTAAACTGGACCTCTTCGGCTAGTTGTTTTTCTTCAGACAATCTATTAGCCCGCTCAAAAATATCACAAATCGAGGGCAAAACGGACACGTCGTTCTGAAGATGGAATCGACGAGAAAGTCTGCGAAACCTGCGGGGAAAGGGTTAGGGTAGGAAAACCTCATGCCCGAAACTAATTATTTTCTTACGGGGGACAAAACGAGAAATCAGCGGATCCAAAATTTAGTACAGTTTATCAGTACAAACATTTACATCCGAACTTAAGAAGAAACTAGTCCAATCGTGGGGATAACGGTGTGTTAATAATTCGGCCGAACAAAATGATCGGAAATCAAAGAAGAAGCTATACTTCGAGGACACAATTTTGTCAGCCTGGAGTTCTAACGTTCAAACAACTATGTTGTGGTCTGAGCCCCTGCGTGGTCCTAGGGATGACAGTGACGAAGGCATGCAACGTCTACGGAACATTAAGCCGGTTATGCTTGGTCCTCGGGTGGGAAAATCGACAACCTGACTCCACATTCCGACATCCACAGCCTCAAGAAAGTCTTCAAAACTTCTGGGACCGGCAGGCGGAGACCAGCGGACTTCAGAAAGATTAAATTCACCCGAAACCAATTTATGCTTAAAGCTTAAGTCGGCCCAAGCATGAAATACCTGTGAGAGTAAACCATCAAAATTTTCGTTGGCGTTGGGAGGGCGATAGACACAGCCAACGCGTAAGGAGAACTTAATTTTAGTGCAAACTGGAGCCAATAGCTACCTTCTACCGCGGAAAAATGCGGGAGGTCCAGCGGCAGAAATGTAAGTGTTTGCTTAACGCAGACGCAACTGCCCCCACCACGGCTGTCTTGACGATCATTTCGAATGCAAGTATAGCCTAGAAGAGAGAGTTAGGAATCAGTCCTTCGCGAACACATCTGTGCAGAAAACGTAGCTGCTCATATGAGCAGTTAGGAATCAGTTACGGAAGCTTTTGCCCATGTCTCAGTTACTAAAACAATATCTGGACAATGAACGAACACCGGAGTCCAATGAAAAGACTTATTATTTAGCGAGAATCTGGCATTTAGAGCCAAAATGTTTAAGGGAAAAGGCAGTTTGTTTCTGAGTGAGGATAAAGGGTAAGGGGGTTCAGGGTGGGGCCGAAAAGACCTGTTTCCGTTGCTAACGGGCGTAAATTGATACAATATTTTATTAGTGAATAATGGGCTGGGGATTCTATCATCACAGATGCCCATCGTGCCTCCACTAAAAATGACAGTGTGAAATCTTACGAAATAATAGAAATGTAAGTAGGGACCTACCACCTGCAGCCTAAAAGTGTCAGGTTGATGTTGCCTAGGAAGAGCATTTAAGACAAGCAAATGATTATCTGCTTACGGAGATGATGTATCCTCAGACTTTGTGACTCTGGAGTCGGTATGTCCGGCTTAACTCCCTTTAAAGTGATGGAGACTATACAAATGTCAACCCCACGGAAGACGAAGTCAGTCTTAGTCTATATATTTCCATTGAAGAGGTGCTTTGTTGGTCGTTTAGGACGCTGGTCGTCAAGGTGTCTGTCTTCGTCGGACATAATACTCTACAACCAAATAAAAAGAAGGGGTCATGTGAGTTAAACTTACTTAATCATTCAATACCTCTCTTCGCTGTCCGCGAGTCAACTATTGTGGGACTGTTGGATTTAAAAACTTTGATGCTTGATGCTTTAACAGTCCATGCACCGGCTTCCGACCAATGGTTATAAGAAGGCAGGAAAACGGAGGTGGACACTGTTGCAGTAGGGTTACACAAACGCACTTGACTTACCCTCACGTTAAACACACTTCCAAGAGAGTCACTGGCTTATGTAGACACCTATGTAAATATTTCCACCTTAAATGTCCAAAATTACAATTTAATAAAATGTACGTTTTACTTCTCCTAGATTACTGCTCAATTCTCCTTTAGCACAATTTAGTGAGATAGCCGAAAGAAACTAGACCGCATTTCGAGGCGTAGTACTAGATATTTAGCCAAAACGATGGCCTTCGGGGTTCATATATTGAATTGAGCGAAAGATAGTCTTCGAAATGAACTCTGTTTCGTAGTTAGTCACACAAGACCCATATATGCCGAAAATCTATATTCTGAAGAACCTTAGCGGTCCCGAAACCTTGGAAATAACGAAGATACCTTAAGAAGTCTCTAATTTAGAGTTACAAACATCAAACTTTACTCTGAAGGACATGTGACCATACGAAATGCCCTTCCAAGTAGTACTCTAAAAAGTCAAAAGCTGGTGGAATTCAAAACACCAAGGAACTTCTAAAAAATTCAGCACATTTATAATTTTAAGAAAGATATAACACGTTTGAGTCAGCTTGAAGCACAGAATTTGGACCGAAAAGGATCCGATGTCGCCAGCCACCGGAACAACATTAAATTTCAAACCCTAAAAAATATTTAAAAATGGAAAAATCTGGTTGAAACGGGCAAAAACTACTTTAAAAAGCCTTCAATACGTATACTTGCGTTTTCTTCCTCTCATTTTCACAACCGAACTTATCAGGCATCGAAATAGGTTCAGATACAAATACTGACATGCGCACGAATACTGACATGACCTATGCAGAGTAGTCATCCGTAAATATGGTTAAAGCAACAACCAACTCACCTACAATATCATATTATCAAAGACAATATACCCACTGAGACAGTACGATTTTCGATGCTTTTGGAAAATGATTACGTTAGGATGTTTCTCGCTCACAGTCCATATTCGTTTAGTCCATCTAACTCCAATTATCCAGCTGCATCACGCAAATAAACGATGCGATTGGATTTGAGCAACTGATGGTCTGACAATAACCAGAAAACAAATACAGCCACTCGCAGTCGCTTCAACATCCGGCCGAAATCAACATTCCTTGACGGCGCTGACGGACAAAATATTCTCTACTCCGACACTACTTAACACGAAACATTTTTCCTATTCTGCACAGCTTTTTTCCGGTTTTTGCTATTAATATGCCTTTGGCGGCAAGTTTTTTTATAGTAAAACTAACTCCCACTTCGCGCACTGATAGCTCGACTGTCGTCGCCGATTATGTTCAGTGTGTGCTCCACAGAAGGGTGAGACCAGAGACGATGACTTACGCAGTTTTATTAGCCGTTTTATTGGAGAGTTTAGTATTTTGTCAGTTCCTACTGAGCGCGAGTTAGTAAGCTGGTTCATCAGTTTTTAATAGTTGCAGAAGCAAAACTACTGGTGTTGAGGGAAACATCAGAAAACAATAACTACTTCATCCGCAGTTAACGCAACAGGTGAATCGGAAACGAACGCTCGGTCCGTCGAAATTTGTGAGACAGGAGCAGGCGCTAGATTCAGTCGCCAGCAAAATCTAATCATATAAGGAGTCCCAGAATCAGTGTAAACAATTCCAAGGGTGAGAGTTAAGCACGACTTATACCTCCCCCAAGTGTATGCGAAAGCTCTGTTATGAGACGGCGAGTCATTTGATATTCTTAAAGCATGTCGAATAGGGAAGACTCAGCCAACGTCCCGTTCAGATTCCGGCCACGATCCTTAATAGTCATTTTGGAAACTGGAGCACAAGCACCGGTCCTGCTACAAAGAAGATCAGCTCTGCGTAGCCAGCATCCCAAAGTTTTCAGCCGGATTACGAGCCAAATGGACGAGTCAAAATGAAAGAGCTGATAACGAAACTAGAATAGTGGGGGGTGCAGTGGCGAAACACTCATAAAATTAGAGACACGACAGTAGTTCAAGCTAAAAGAACACTTCTTTGGACGAATGTCGTTATTCCGACAGCTAAAATGATATGGATGTGCCTACTTTTTATGCTAATATGAGCATCAGGGGTCGCTTTTTAGAAATCTATTACACCAACTGTCAGAGTCTCCTCCCCAACCTAGAGGAACTCGAATAACTGGCCTCTGAGCAGGAACTCCACATAATTGTTTTACCAGAAACATGGTTAACTAAGGAAATAAGTAGCAGAGAAGTAAGTATTGAAGACAATCAACTGTTTCGTTGTGACACATTTCAACATGGAGGAGGGGGCGTAGTGTTTTATATATCGAATGAAATTCCGTACTGTCCGCGAGAAATATCCGATGTGGTACCGTGAAATTTTGAATGATTTCACGCAAGATTAATATCAAACAATTGCTGACACTTAATCTGTGCGTTGTCTATCGGCCTCCCAGTTCGAATGGAAGCGCCGACATGGAACTACTTGGTGTGCTGAAGTTTTTATTTAAGCAAGACAGCTTACTACTTGCGGCCGACTTTAACTCTCTTGGAAAAACTCGGAAATTCATCTAGCGAACGCTCTATCCACGTCATTCGACCACAAGCAACTATTTTCTCTAGATGAATACCTCATTCAGCACATAAAATTCGGAACACGACTGGGAGAAAGACAGGGGTCCAACTGTTTGAACTTCGTTTTCAAGAAATAAGGTGTCATAAGGGAAGTGAGTGTACAACCTCCGCTCGGCTTAAGTGACAATGTTACTTTTACCTGCGTGTGCTCTCCCCTACCGAGTCAACAACCAAAAATCAGGAGTCGCAGAAATATTTGAAAGAAAGACTTTAACGCAAGCAGGCATATTTTTTGCAGAAAACCTGGTTAGTCAACATGGAATATTCAAAAGAATTCTGGGAATACTTTCGCTGGGTTTTGAAACGGCTAAGTGAGACCCATTGTCATGTAAAAATAAGGAAGCCATGTGCGCGACCGCCGTGTGTCACAGCGATGACAAAAAAGATCATGAATAAAACATAAACTGTGGAAAACGTACTTACACCTCGAAGATCCCAATATATTCGCCGAATATAATGAGTAACGAAAAAAATCCCACAAACAAATAAAAGTTGTTAGGACTTTTTGAGCGCCGACCGACAGCACAATCCATTTTGTCTCAAGAAGTTTTATGGGTGCATCTGCATTAGAAAAGGAGGTAAGGACGAAATGGCGGGTCTAAAGGATGGCCTCGGAAATTTATTAGTTAAAGGGCCACAGCAAGTACAGTCGGCTTTCACAGTGGAATGTCCTGAAGACATTCAGGGGTTTAAGATGCGTTAAGGCAGCCGGGAGTTTTAGAGAGATCAAAATACTGCCGTCATTGAAACCGTTGCCTTTTCCATCAAGGAAGTAAGACACATTTTCTGTCAAATGAAGCCAGTCAAGTCTCTTCAACCCGAAAGGATTCCTGATGTGGCAAATAAGAACTATCAGCGGAACTGGTAAATGTCCCTTTCAACTCTCTCCGGGCTGTCAATGGGGACAAGGAGGCTGCCCTCGCAGTGGAAGACAGCTAACTTCGTTCCCTTGCATAAGGGAGGTAGCAGAATGGCAGCAGGCAGCTTCAGGACTATAAGCTTGACTTGCATCTCATTCAAAATGATATAAATTCTAGCAAAAAGTGCTATGAAGCAACCTTATGAAGAAAACGAGATCTTGTAGAATTTTTAGTGCGGCTTCCAGAGGGGACGTTTCTGCCTCTCCAATCTTTTAACCCGGCTGGAGGACTGGACTTGGGCTTTATATGAGGGTTTGAGGTCGATGTCGTGTACACCGATTTTCGCAAAGCATTCAAGACTGTCCCGGACCAACGCATTCTTCATAAATTGAGCGTCCTCGTCATCCGGAAGAGCTTCTCAATGGGAAAAAGGGTTTCTGTTTGATCGAAAAGAGCGTGTCTGTATCGGAGATGATATTTTAGACTTGGTGAACGTGACAAACGGTGTGCCGCAATGCTCGGCTCTCGGACCCTTACTTCTCATCCTTTGCGTTAATGGCAGCCTTCAGGATCTCGACGGCGGTAAAGTGATGACCGCCGACGATGCTAAGCTCTGGCATATCATTAGGGGTCCGGATGACCAGAGAGCATAAAGGGTATTTTGCACCGACTAAAAACGTGGTCCAAGAAATGGCTTCTGGATTTCAATGTGCAGAAGTGTGTCGTCCTTCATCTTCGTCCAACCAGTTGTCATTCAAATGGCAGCACAAGGACATGTCGCCCGAAAGACATTACTCGCCCCGCAGAATCTTCGCAGACGAATCTCAGCGTTTTGGCACAGTGCAACATGAAACCAGCATTTCAGTGCAACGAGGCTGCAAAATAACGCCACAGGAGTTCTCCATGTGGCCAATAGGGCGATCGAAGCCTTTAGCAAAAACCTTTTCAGAGAGTTTACGGCATCTTCGTTCAGCCTTATCATGAATATGGCACACAAGTTCGGAGGCCATGGGTAGCAAAGGACTTAACATGCATCGAAAAGGTACAACGTCGTGCAACAAAACTGGCAAGGGATTTAAGAGACCAATCTTACATGGAAAGACTGATATGCCTTAATTTATTCCCTCTGTGTTACAGCCGGCAGAGAGGTGATCTTATCTTGGTTTACAAGATACTATATAGCTTTAAGCATGTACTGAGCTTTGAAGACATTTTTCAGTGGCACCATTTTCCAAATCTCCGTGGCTACTCGAGGAAGCTGCGCACCAAATTGTCCAGATTGAACCCTCACTCTAAATTTTTTGCACAAAGGATAGTGGAGAAAGAGAATGGTGTTCCTCAATCAGTCGTGAAAGCGGGATCCCTGCAGCTCCTAATGAAATGCTTGGATGATTAATTGTGTCTCCTATTTTCTCTGGAGAGCCTGAAGCTGAACTGAATACCCCCTGAACATCGGAAATTTTGTCCCTTAATATAGTGCTACTTGGATCATGAAAGTACTATTTTGATGGCGAATTCTCATTAATCTGTACAGTTATGTATAACGCGCTAGCGCGTGGTCAGTAAGGTTCTTAAAGACCTTGTCTATTACCCTTAACAAATAAACAGAATGATAATAACCGCCCGGGGTACTGAGTAAAACAATTTATTTATTTTATATCTGATCAGGAGACAATTAGAGCTGTTGACTGATTTGAAACCTCCAGAACCAGACGACATTTCATCCGTTCTTCCCAAGGAGCACACCAGTGAGCTTTATATGCCCTTGTCTATGCTCTTTCATGCGTCACTTGGAATTGAACCACTTCCTGTTTACTGGAACCTGAGGCATATAACTCCCAATACATAAAGGCGCCGGAGGAATATCGACGAAATATTAGAGGCTTATAAGCATGGCATGAATTCCCAGCAAATTCATGAAGAATATCGCGAGAAACAAAGTGACAATTCATAAGAGTCCGCAACCTGCTTTCAAACTGCGAACAAGTGTTCCGAGGAGGATCCTTGCACGTCAAACTTGCTGCAATCTCTCCCAGACCTGGTCCTGAGTTCTCATGACAGGCATGCGGTCCACGTAGCTTTCATTGACTTCCCACTGGCTATAAACGCTGTGCGAACCAGAAACTGTTAGACAAGCAAGGAAGTATAGGGAACAAACGTAACGCCCTAATGTGGATAAAAATTTTCCTCGTGGATCGACTGTAGCTTGCGAGCATCAGTCATGATCAAACAGCTCCTGCAGTGCCTGAAAGTTGTGTTCGTCAGGGGTCAGCACTGGGACCCATTTTGTTTCCTATATACACCACCAAACACGTGAGAGGTCTGACTTGAAGATTAGCAATGTTTGTGACGAAATGAAACCATAGAGAGTAATCCCGGGGCCGGCCAAGGCAACCCAGCCAAGATCTGTCAGCACAGAAGCTAGTTTCTCAACCGTGTAGTTTTGCAAGGCTTGAATGCCGAAAAGGGCATCGGCGTGCTGACAACGAACTCGATAACTGTTTTGAAGAGGCAGAATTGCTCTCTTCGTGCAGCAATCATTTAAGCGAACAGACACGGATTCTAACGAGGTCTTCCTCTTCAAGGCCATCGGAACATCCGTGGGGTCGCACTTTGAATACAGCGTACAATCTTGAAGACCATGGGTGGTTCAAGATCAAGAGTCTTGAAAATTTTCAAGGAAGATAGGCAAAGTGGTCAGGAGACAAAACTGCGACCGGTGCCAAATAAGCGGCCGCAGATCTTCCATCACGGCTACCTTACGTACTATTGTTTGTTCAGTATTGTTTGCCGCTGCGGCAAAAAAATACCACAAACACACCTACTGAACGAACAATAGTACGTAAGGTAGCCGTGATGGAAGACCTGCGGCCTCCACGGCCAGAAAGAAACCCTCAAGCACACCTACCGACCAGACTCGGTAGGGTTTACGGGGAGTTCTCATCCCCTGTTGCCTAAAATTTATGTCCTATATACAATGCCACTTTTATGCCTTTACGCACACAAACTTCTCCCTTCCTAAACCACCACTGGGCAGTTCGCATGCGCAGCAGTTGCGCTGTTAACTGCGGGTTTGCCGGTTTCGTGGTTTACGTGCAGTTTCCCGTCATCATCTTTCGGTTTCAGGTCATGGTCCACTTACCTCCTCTCCCACGCATTCCGGAGTCCACCTAACTGAGG
>CACRXP010000005.1:883952-898021 GCA_902702965.1 Spirometra erinaceieuropaei
CACCTGCTGACTGAAGGACAGCTTGTATTTCATCCTCGGCCGTCGGTGTAATCCACTGAGGACCGCGCCTACGTTCGCCTGCATTCGGTGACGACCTAGGTATAAAACAGTAGGAGCTTACGATACTGCTGATGTTAATTTAAACATATCCCCTACCCCTATTTTCCCTTATGTGTGCCTACATATATCATAGTACACCTAAGAATGAGGTTGAGCTGAATTACCGGTTGCTTATAGATGGTAGACCATCAGGCGGTCCGTGCTAACTACTCGGACATACCGTAACTTTCTCCACATTTTTCTCACACAACTTATACCCTCCCGGCAATACGCTCTGCGGTTAAATTTAACCTTAAAAGGGTTACGTAGGTCTACAAACTGCTCCCACCATGGATACTTACAACTCTCATAAAACAACGAACATACACACAGCGGCCGCCAACTTCGGGAGTTTGCCGACTTGCTGTGGGTTGGTGCGGTGGCGTTGGAGTACGTCCACGTATCCCAAACATTTTTCGCGTTATGCGTATTAAACGGTGCATGCGGAGGAGATCACCGATATAACAAATAGGGAGGGGGTGAGGAGGGGGTTAGTAAGGGGCTGGGAATTGACGCAGTTGTCATAAGCACTTTATTCAATCACTCTTACCCAACCGCAATACACCGCTGTCCACTCGCGTCCCCCTTGCGCATAGTATGTTTCCCGTCCATCTGATGCACACCACTTTCAAGTGTGGCGCCAACGATCCCATTGGTTAGCCGCTTGGCGGTTCAGGTTTACTCGCCCCGGCCGCCAATCACATCACGTCCCCGGCCAGCCCACTTGCGATTGGGCAATGTCTACGGTTTTCCCTACTTGCGCGCCATCCTCCCCTATTTTTGACTTCATTAAAACAAATAATTATTTTTCTGCGATTTCCAACATTTTCCAACATCCAGCTGTAAATCTAGTGCCCTCAGCTGTTCGCCCCGCCCGTTCTTCCCCTCAAAACCGCCATCCCGTTGTACCCGACCCACGTAGAGAGGATTTCTCACTGTGGCCGCCTGTTGGGCTTCGGCCGAAACTCCTTTCTCCCTGACCCTGGACAAACTAAACTGAACCTCTTTCCTATGTGTTATACGAAGCTGCACAGGGCTGTTTGACAAGCATTCCGCATTATAAAAGGGACCATCTGAGGTCTGCACTTCAGGAGCTTTAAATTTTCTACCTCGACCAAATTTGTGTGGTCACCCCTTAAAACTGCGGGCACAACTAAATGCACGGACCATTTCCGTTTGCGTCTGAGTTGTCAAACACTGGAATGCCCTCCTCAAAGATGACGCAATGTCGTCATTAATGAATAGCCTTAAAGGGACTCTGACAGGATTATGTTGCGAAATAACCATGAGATCTATTGGACCATACTCTACCCTTGAAACACGCACCCACTTTTTCGTACGTTCGAGGCGCACATTTGAACTCGTCAAGCCTACGTCGTTTATCTGTACATCGCATCCAAGTACAGGTCGAAAATAGGACACTCTACAGGCCACACCTATCTTCTTTAATAAAATCCACTGGACCTTTCTGAAATGAACGCCTGTCTTCTTGTGATCTGACCCCGTTTTACGCCAGCCAATCTAGTGCGTGACTGATTTAAGGGACACACACAAACATACCACCATAAAGTACACCTGTATTTTCAACGCTGCGGAATGAAGCCCCGCAGGGGACTTTTGAATTCCGTATTTCCAACTAATAAGAACGAGGGTGAGCTGCTTCTTTTCACCGAATTTTCACCGAAGTTATTAAATAGGTGGGTTCTAATGCTTTATGGTTGGCTCATGATTTTCTCAATAATTTTGGTCTTGTCCTTGATATTAATAAGCAGCTTGTTAATTTATATCTGCACATGCCAGCTTTTATGCCACTGGGCGTATAAGCATTTTATGCATTTTAATCATTAATGCGGTGGTTATAACTGTCGAGTTTTTCTGTACAACAAGCAGCGTATTCGGTTGCCCTTCCTATAATTCTATAATTTTCCTAATGATTTATTCCAAATGGTAGGTTTCAAAATATTTGTAGGAATGCAAAACGTTATTCAAGGGTTTACCGGTTCGCGTGATCAGACTAATTATTGTTGACCAATCAAACAGTGGAATCGGGCGGAGTCCCCCGTACTGAGCCTTGACTTCAAAGTGCGTTTGTTGAATTGGTGTGGGCCTTCACTAATAGTGCGCTCGTCTTTTGTTTTCGTTATTTTTATTTGCTTTTTCATTTCGAGATGCGCTCCAGGAAGCACCCTATGCGCAACGTATTTGCTGTGATATATCATGGCTCAGAGAGGTTCTTGATGCGCAAAAAGAAAATATATATTGGCCGACAAACGGATGCAAACGCTTCTGAGCTTCAAGTGGCGTCCTCTTCTGTAATATCTCGACAGCATCTCGAGTTGCAGTGGGGGAAAGGAAAGCTGTATCTAAGGTGCTTAGGCAAAAATGGAATATTCATTGATGGAAAATTTAAATCGAATGGTACTGTCCTATATGGGCTGCCAAAACGGTAAGTGCCTCGCCGAAATTCAATGCGAAATCCAAAGTCCTTTTGCATTTTAATCTTCTAATTTGATTTTCCTTTCTCTCTTTTAACCTGATGTTCTCCTAAGCTCGCTACTGAAAGGCAAACTTAGTCTACTAGATAATTGCTATTTTTGCATAGAGCTTATACGCAAGTATACTTGTGCATTTCGCGCCTCGTACAGAGCGTCTGAAAATGATTTCTTCTTTTTGACCCCGTCAAAAGTAAAAGAATTGATATTTACTGTGAAGGTAACTATTTACGCGTCGAATGCAGCTGACAAATTGCCTATGGTCGTTATCATAATTATGCAAAATCCGATCGGCAGATCAGTTCGCAGTGCGCGATTCTAATTAGCTAAGACACATATCGATAAAATGCCACACTGTTGGTGCTTTATTCATTCCCGTTGTCGAATTAGTTCTTCCCATTCCTACTAAACAGGGCATAAATACCAAGGTGACTGTATCTTTCAGTTCACGAAAACAATTAAAAATTCAACGAAGTACTGCCGCCTTGTGGATGCTAACATACCTTACAAACAACTTCTTTGAAACCAATGTTTAGAGATGCAAAAATTGTTAGACCTACCTTAAAACAACTGCATTTCACGTGTTTTTTTAAATTTACGCATAACTCCATCGTCGGAGGTTTACAATTTTGTTAACTTGTTTATTTGCACCTAAGTTGCCGTCGGATGTATCAGTTCACGACCAATCCCACTGCATTTGACTGAGCTGACCCTTCCACCAAGGCGCAGGGTCTACCGGATGATAAGTTGAATTAGGGCTCGAATTAGGCACTCTTAGTTTATGCACTGTGCTCCGGTAGTTATACGCGTGTGGTAGCACCTAAAGTGTTGTTGGGAGTCCGTCCCACGGCACATAACTTATAACAATTTCCACCGGCCCTTTACTGTTGTCGCAGTCCATTATTGTATAAGTGTACAGGATATGGCTGTGAGCATGCCTGATCTGGCCGGACTACATTTTCCACTTGTACTTTTGCATGAGTGGCGGCCTTCATCATCGAACCTGAAGAGCTCGACGCATTTTCTATTCGAGCAACGAAAGGTCTAACACCGAAGGCCCGAGAGTCTTCAACATGTCTGAATGAACTGTCTGGAACCAGGTTTTGAGCCGATCTCGGCGCCTTGTGGCCAGCTAAGCCATCAGAGCAAGCATAGCAACACTGGACTCATAGGCCAGGCAGTAGAAAACGCGCCCAAACCACGTCAGTTGGCCCTTTTAGGTGATCAGAGATATCCTCGCAATGTTACCGCCAGTGCGGACTGTCCCATTCACAGGAATCAGTGGTCGAAGACCCCATTTCACTGGCCTCCTACGCACACTGCCCAGCATCCGAAGTCGTACTAGAGAACTGACTAGATAAGTGCTTAGTACACCCGAATATTTTTGGCCATGGAGACATTGCATGGTATTCACAGGCACTCTCTAGGGATTGCGAAAATCCAGTGACTAGCATCGATTCAAGAGGCGATGTACTTATTCTGTTCATTTGGCAGCAGTTTCGACAAGTTATTTGAAGCTGTCCACCTCTTCACGTAGATAGTCATAAATATCGTGGAATCCATTCCCTTACTCATGGATACAACTCAAAAACATTTTGGTCTTGCCAAACTTTATGGATAAACCGACTGATTTAACAACCTCATTCACCCGCACCGCCGCCTGCTTGGTTAACTCTCGTCCTAAAGCCACATACGTCCTAAAGTCGTTTGAAGGTGACAGTGGTGAAGACCTTTTCAGTAAGGTTCCGGAGGTTTGTGCTGCGGTTTTGACCGTTGCCTTATTTTATCTCTTTGAATAAAGGCACAAGGATAGTCGAGCCCCAGTCATCGGGAGCGGGTATGTACATCTTTTCCCATCTGCACTGGTGAAAATATCATTACTGGGCTCCTCATCGTTCGGCATCCTCGGTGTTCTATCAATGATTTTGGCCTGAGGTGGGAAGTGGAGTCACACGACATAACACAAGCTGAAGAAGTGAGAGGAAGGCTTATGGGTCGAAGAGTGTTTGCACATTCTAGCATCCACTTTCATTAGACTGTTCCTGGTTGATTTGCCCAGCTTACATACTTTTCGTCTGAACCATTTGGTCAGGGTTTCGGAGCGCATCGATTCCCGTGGACGCTGTTGAACGGATTCTAATACTTGGACCGGACATTTGCATGAGTTTTTTGGAAATCTTGAGTGCATGTAGGCCCTCAACAATCTCTCCGGTTGTTTGTTTGCGATTGATTCTTCCAGCGCTTTGACTCAAGAACCTAACCACAAGTCAGCGATGGCAAACAAATTTAGTTAAAGGCGGTTCACGTTTGCCATGTCGCAGTGCCTTCATCTGGTTCCACAGTGGTTTGTAATGCGTTCAACGTGTCAGACAGTCCAGATTGCACTCCCATGGACAGAAAGTGTATCCTAAATAAACGAACTCGACTTTATCGAAGCAGTTTACACAAGATAAAATGGGGAATTCAGCATTGTTTCGAAGAGGTCTTCCAGCTATATATTTATTGTCATGACCTTCTCCTGGCTCAGTGAGTTTCTAAGTGCCATTCGGCTTGCATGATAGATTTCATCCACGCTACCTACCCACTAGGGAAATGGTCCACTATCCGCTTGCGAATTCTCCGAGTATTCTACAGCCCCGCTGCCGGGTTAGGTTCCTTCCCGGGATGATTTCTCATCATTCGGTGATCGCCTGTTCGAGAGAAACGGGGACCACATTAGGACGGACCCTTTCTGTTAACCCAGTCATAGGGTGCGTCCGCAGCCACTGGATAACTAAGCATTCAGCGACTGCCATTTACAAAATGGGTAGGCTTACAAGCCGTCTGTATGAACATTTCCAGACTGTACCACTGTTTATCAGTCGGACATGCCTGGATCATGTCCAAAATGCAATAGCTATGGTAGGTGTTTCTCGCAAGAAAAATAAGACTGCACCCAGTCCCTTCTCCTCTGCCTAAAGGTGGAACCGAGTTCATTACTCTGCCCCTTGTCATATCTTCTTGACCTTCTGTATTAGCCGCAGTTCCCTCGATGTGACTCATGCCTTGACATCCACCTGACTCGACGTATTCGATTTTCCGCCAATAGTTTCTGTGCCCATTGTGAAAACTAACTAACAGGCGTGATGTCGCATTCTCTTATGACATGAGAATCTTTCCACCTATCTCATCTGACTACAAGGCGTAATCACTTGCATAACTGTAGTTGTCGCCTAGTAGTCACCACAATGCGTATGATCGAGCATATGATTTCAGTTATCGCCCTCAAGAAGTACTGGCCCTTATTTCTGTAGCGATTCTACGATCGTATGTAAAGATTGGGTGAGGCGGTCCACCGAACGGCCACATCTTCAATGTGTCTATTGTAAGTGAGATTAAATCTTCACAGACATGTTTTTGACGAGAATTTAGACAGTGGGAAGCGGGCAAGTGCTTTTTAAACCAATCTTGTCGTCAGTCCAATGCTTAGTCGAATGTTTGTGTATGACTCCATGATGTGGCCCCTGGGACACTTCCACTCGGCTGGACTCTGACCCGAACGTTTCTTGCAACTGTGAAAACCTAATCCATCGTGTGCGGACCAGGTCGTGTGTGACGCACATAGAAGAGCTAGTTAACTTTTTCAGCCACAAAATCGGACCCCACCTCCGATCTTCTTGCCTCTATCTTGACACAGACCCAAGGGGGGGTGAGAAAAGCGAGTGCTGCTCAAGTCCATTACCAATAAACTAATTCACCGTCCTGCGCCCACGGTGGACATGGTCGTTTGCGACGGTTGAACTGATGTGTGCCGAAATCCCTTCGTTCCTGATCTTCTGTATGCCAACTGCACTGCACTGACTGGAGGAAAGAATTCCACCCTTGACCACACATATTCCGAAACCATAAATCTGGTATTGATCGGAACGTCGCGAAAATGCAATACTTGCCGGGGACTTCATTCGTCAAACCCTGTCACTCTTGCTCTGGAGTGACCGGGGACGGCCAAAAGTTTAGTGCGAGGTAAAACGTCACGCCAAATTTGCATGCTATGTCGTTTCGCCCCCTGGAATTTTCTTGGTTTCACCGCCAGATGCAGCAGCGAGAGAAATCCGACTGCCCGAATTCCCACGGTTAAAATAGCGACCTCCATTGAGCAGGCCTCGAACGGTGGCGACACTCGAAAACTACCCTATGCACTGAGTGACTGCGACGTTATTGGCGGCTTTATTGCGGACAACTCGGCTAAAGTCGAGCGCTGGCGTGAACACTTCTACGTCCAACCCACAACGCCCTTGCTCTCCTCTGCAGGGGGTTTCCTCCCTCTCCAACCCATGCAGTACCATACGACCCCGCTTCTGAATGAAACTTCGCCGTTGCCGTACAGGGGCTGCGCAGCAACGAGGCACCCGGAGAAGACGGTATACTCGCTGAAATCTACAAGTATTGTGTCGACACTGCCGCTCTGGCTCAATGAGAAGATTGAACAAGCGTGGAGAAACGAGGTTGCTCCCGATGCTGGGGTTTGGACATCCTTGTACCTCTTCAAGAAGGGGGATAAGACAAGGTGCGAGAAATACCGCGGCATAAGTCTCCTCGACGTTGCTGCGAAGACCTCCATTGTCCTCAGGCGATCCCAGGCCGTGCGTGACTCAAGGACGAGGCCTAACCAAGCCGGATTTCGTTCTGGACGTTGATGTGTGGATAGGGAATTCACACGGAGGCGCATTCTCGCCATAGCTACCAGCAGCCGACGGACGTCTGCTTTGTTAGCTTTGCCGCCGCGTTCGATTCCGTCCATCGTACCACCAAAAATCATCGCCATTATCTGTATTTGTTCCACCGCTGCGAGAGTTCTGGTCCACAGCAATCTCCCCCAGGCGTTTGGTATTCGGTGTGGCATTCGACAGGGTTGTATCCTGTCGCCCATTCTATGCAACTGCGCTTTTGATTGCATTCTCGGGAGGGCTTAACACGAAGATGACGGTGTTGGGTTTGCACCCATGAACCGACCGACTGATATCGGTTATGCCGATGATATTGCCATACTTGCTTCAAGTTTTGGTGGTCTGCAGTCTATGGTGTCACGGGTGAACGAGGTCTCTCAATCGGTCGGTTTATCCATAAACGCTCGGAAGACTACAGTGTTTTCAAGCTGCATCCCTGATCAGGAGGGCACCTCTTGAGATTAATGGCTGTCAACTTGAAGAAGTAGGTAGCTTTTAATACCTCGGGACGTGGCCGCTGTCGAATGGGCAGAGTAAGGCCGACATTGTCTTTCGGATTGATTCTGCCCGCCGGATCTTGTCAACACTTAGAGAGAGCCTATGGATCCGACGCGACGTCTCCATCGCCACTAAGATTCGCGTGTATCGTGCATCTGTTCGGTCTGTCCTTCTTTGTGTTTGTGAATGCTGGGCTGTGCGCGTAGAGGACGAGCGAAAACTGGAGGTTTTTGACCACCACTGCGTGAAGATGGTCCTTCGAGTGAAGTACACCAACTTCATCTCAAATGAGACAGTCCGCACGCGCTGCGACAACATCGCAAGGATAACCCAGGCCATCCACGATAAGCGACTGAGGTGTTTTGGACGTGTTCTTCATCGTCCACCTCAGGAGCTCGGTATTACTGCCCTCGATCCAGCACCGCCTCTCTATTGGAGGCGTCGAAGAGGGGGTCAGCTCAAAACCTGGCTCAACAGAGTCCGTCAAGACATGGAAGCGGCTCTCGGACCCTCGATATTCGGTCTCCGTCGTTGACCAAGAGAATGGGCGGGACTGTCCAGACCTGCTGCCGCGGATCGTCACGCGTGGAGAGGGACAGTTCGAGATATCATCGAGACCGGCTAGATCAGGCATGATTGCAGCCGTACTAAGTACAAGTAAGTATAACGGGCGGCGACACGCAGTTGCAGTCATGCAGCTGTGGGCGAAACAATGCTGGGCGCATCCAGCAATGATCAATTAAGCAAATCACTACAACGCTCCAACTATTGCAGCAATCGCCCACTTGACGGTGTGCAAAAGGCCTATCCTCGTTTTTTGGCTCGGCTGACGGCGGATTTTCCTTTCATCCGTGTTTAGGAGGCCGCCAGAATTCTTTCATGTCACTTGAGTGGAAGCTCTTTCCATTCCGATATGATGTTGTCTCGTCCCTGTTTCCTGGCAGTGCGACTCTCTGAAACTTTGGCCTTGGACACTTCGGACGCACTGTGGATCATCGACAGTTGAAGTATTGACCGGTATAGGCCTGCTGTAAAATCTCAACGATGAAGTGCCTGAATAGGGCCCATTCACAATTTATCTTCGAAGGAAGATCAGTTGATGACACCGTGGTAAATGTGGCCGATCATTTCATTAAATCGAAGCCTTTTTCTCGTACGGGGTCTTTAGGGAGAAGCTGCTTCTAGGAACATATTGAAATACAACCGATGTCGCGCTGCTCTAAGGAGCTTGTAGTCCCAGCTATGCTCATATGACGACTCTGCACTCGCCCAGCATTTGTCCACAAAAACGCAGTTAGTCCTCATTCAGACCAAACCGTCATTTCCATTGTCGCACTGACTGCCAACGACAAATATGTCGATGACATGGTGACGGATTTAACTAACCCTGTCAATGTGCACGCTCTAATTCTCTGAAATAATTTCGACCTTTCTGTTGGGAATACCGAGCACAACTTTATGGTCTTTGTTTTGGAACTTGTTCTTCCCATCTCCATCCGCTCTCAACCCGTAGACTTAGAAATCTATCAGGCATATATTTGTAATTTTACCCCATAGTAGAATTTGGGCGACGTTGGAGGAAGCCTCTCGTGCCATAAAAGGTTGTTTCGCCTTCTGGGATTATGCCAGTATGACGCCATGCTTGCCTAGGTTGTCACGCACGCCAGTTGGGTGCCGAACTCGGGCAGCCAGACATCAGTCTAACGGACGCTGTCAATGTCACATGGAAAGATGCGCATCTTGAAAGCTTCTGTCTGAATTTTCAAAAGTAATTGAACTGCAACAGGCGACGGGGATTTCCTTCCATTTTTAGGAATGATATTTTGCATACTTGTATTCAAACGGTGGTCTGGAGGCAGCAATTCCTCTAAATGATATGAGTCGAGTTTACGAGTAGCTAGTACTAAAATTCATAAAGATCCTTGGATACCCGGTACTGGTGAGGTCCTAATTCACTAGGCGACGACGGGAATGAAGCCTTGTTTTGGTGGTAGTGATTATTTTCAACGCAATGCTGCCTTGACCTTTTTCCTCCTCTGATACCGTAACCTTGATCTATATACCTTACGCATAAGAGTTCTCTTAAATTACCGGAAGCATTGTGTTTTCATCTTTTAGTTGCCATCTGCGCTTCCCGAGCACTTCAACGGAGCTCACTATTCACTGTTTGCGGACCCCAAAGTCAGTATTCTCGCCCTCTTGTCTTCCCTACGTCAAACGATCTGACATACCTGGCAAACACGAGTATTCTGATCTCGATTCGGTAGGCGGTCGCGCAGTCTTTTCGGATTCTGCTCAGCCCGTCGCAGTTTCGGTGACAGGTGGTACTAACCGACGCAAACAGCAGTTGGGTGCGTCGGCTGTTCGCGGACCATCTGCCTTAACTGATCAGAATCCAGCCCTTCTCAAAGGGCCCACGTCAGCCCCTACGTCCGATGTTAACACCTCGAGCTCTCAACAGATGCACGGGTAAGTTTCAGACACAACTAAGTCCTCTTTTCGAAGTCGGCTGTATGTGACCTTTACATCTGTTAAGATCGAAAGAACTCCAGCATTTCAGCCTGGTGGGAAGATTTGCTCGCGTCCATTCGGTTAGGATCTTGTTTTTCCGTTAGAAAATGGATTCTACCTTAGATTAATTAGTATATTTTCTCCACACAAATTCTACCAAAGTTTCGAGAATAACAACACAGTTGTTCTCAGGATTGCACCGATTAGTTTGCCTTAGCGTCTTTAGATGCTTTTCATGCTGGCCAAGTCTCGCAGCACCTATTGCATTGGTCTTTTGTTTTATCTTTAGTATTATTTGTGACCTTATTGTAGAAGAATAAATAAGGTTCCGTAACTTTTATGGGTCATCTGTTGAAGCTGTAAAAACCGAAGCATTATCAAGCTGCTCCTCTGACTTGGTAGGGGCACCCTTGGTCAGCACCTAGCAGTTGGAAGAAGTGAATACTTACTGCCAAGGACAGTGAGGGTGTGTACGTGTCTCGTCTTTCTGACTCGTTGTGGTGTTCTTGTTGGTTAAAATCCTGGTCAATTGTTGTGTGTGGAGTGAAGCGCCAAGGTGCGGGCTTGACCGTGCCATCCACCTGCGTCCACCCCCGCCTGCGGTCTTCTTGGCTATGTCTTGACGCCGAGCCCGGGCGGGAGAAGGGAGAGTGCGGTAGATGCAGCGCATGTCTACATTCACTATAAACCAACTCACGCGCAATTCACCGTGTCTGCCTTACACGGTGGACACCGTCGGACAGGACGGTCGAACTGTCTTGTGTATCTGGCCTATCTCATGAAATGTTGACCGGAACTCGGGCATGTGTTTTCGATTTGAAAGGATTACCTGGGTGGGGCCATAATATTGATTATCTTGCAACATAATCGCAAGATATTTCAGTCACAACAGGATGCCGGCTCTTAGATGAGCTTATTTCCTGCTGGCCACAAAAACCACGCTCGTTAAAAAAAGAGGAATACTTGAGTGGTATGCATTTTCCCCGTTAATTTCCGATGTATTTATAAATTCCAATATATCTTACAGAAAACATGCACAAATATGCTCCTTCTTGTGCTCATTTGGTAGAAAACTACATCGCCTTCAAATCTATGCTTGAAGAAAGATCATTTCTCGGTTTTAGGAAAGTGCTTTTTCAATGCCCAGATAATTTCCAACCCGATTTGCATTTCCACTCGCACTTAGGGTTTCCAAAGTACACGCCGTCTACCTTCCGTACATTTCTCTACTCCATTAAGAAGACGTCATATTGGACCAATGAAATTTTGCAATGACTGTGGGCCATTTTGTATGCTTTACTAGCAGAGTTGGTGGACGGACGGATGCGATGCTGTATGAACGTACATTTTAGGGTTTTAAGAGTCTTATGATTACGGGCGTTTTCAAACCGAAAGGTGTCCTTTCTCAAGAACAAAATTTTGTAGAAGGCGAATTGCTACCAATGAGTACAAGGAAGGATATTTTTGTGTTTATCCTGTTCTCTTCAACTGCGAATACCGGGCTATGCGTTTGTAGGATAATGAAATTGCATTTGCCTTAAATCGATCCTTTAAGCAAGGTATGGGGGATTCGGGTCAAATAAGACTTACTGAAACAGCTTCGGGAGCATATCTTAAACACTCAATTTGCCCTCGCTCAATACTGCTGTCCTAAATCATACGTCGCTCCATCTTGGCGGGACCTTGAACAGATTTCTAATTCAAAAGCTAACTTGAGCCTGTCTGCCAAGACATCGAGCTTGTTCACAGGACCTGAGTGTTTTAAACTCATCGGGTCCGTTGTGCGAGATCACCGAGCTTCACAAAATTGTCGGCAGGTCAGACATTATTTCTGTCCTGCCAAGTGAAATTACTCTATTTGAACAATTCGGGCTGTAAAACGGAGCACACTTGCGAATTCTTATCATTCTTTCGCATGAATTGCTTTGGATCCCACAGCACGTTTGCAGACCCTGCATTGTATGTAGAAGTTGTAACCAAAGTGTATTTTCGATAGTCAGATTACCAGTTCATGCGTCGAATCTTCTTTCGCGGAGTTCACTCCGTCTTCGATCGTACTCATGACCGCAACGCAGCAGCCACTTCACTGTTTGTACGTCTTCCTGATATCTTTGGCTGACTATCTTTCATCCAGTGCTCTTCCAGTAATGTCAGTTAGCCGTGCAACATTCTTCCAAGTGGTGTGCTAGACCAGGGCGATCGGTGAGCGCCCGCTAGTATAGTTGATATACTCGATCTCAACCGACAGGACAAGGAGCCTGTGACTCAGCGGTTGGAGCTTTGGGGCTAATAACTGAAAGAACGCAAATTCGAACATCGGACATTCTTAAACTTGGGGCTGGGTAGGGCTGGCTGACGACAGCTAACAAGCTAGAAACAGTTGCCCCGGTATCCCTTGTCTTTGTTGGTCATCTCATTCTGACTTTACCCTTTTGACGTTGTTGTTTACATCTTCAGCCCGCAAACTTTCATCCAGTGCTCCCCCACCAATGTCAATCGGTCCTGCAACATTTTCCCAACTGGCGTGCTAAACCAGGACGGCGGTGCATACATTTGCGAACTGCCCGCTGGTGGGGCCTATATGCTAAACGCCACACCGATTGGTTTGGTGGAAGCACTGCCTGCCTCCTCAGTCACCAAGCCACCCTTCTCCTTCGCCCAGTTGATTGCGCAAGCTCTGATGAGCCAACCCTCACGTCGTCTTACTCTGGCTGGCATTTACAATTTCATCAGCCAAACCTATCCCTACTACCGGTTGTACGATAAGGGCTGGCAGAACTCCGTTCGTCACAATCTCTCCCTCAGCAAATATTTTCTCAAGGTACCCTCATTCCATCCGTCACCTTCGCACCTGTTACAGTTTTGGAGGATGCACTATTGCCTTTTCTATTGCCCATAGCTAGAAATGACATCTTTCGTATTCGATTTTCCTCGCTTCCCAGTCTAGACTTCAGGACAAAGTGATGGTGGACTTTTTCTGGGCATATCCCGAACACGCAGTGGAAAATGATTGCTTATAACGTTCCACTCTCCCGATAATAGGGCCTTGAAGACAGGCTCGCTGTCTGCTACGGTCGCGTGTTTCCACGGAATCTCCCCTGCACCGGTTTCTGATTTCTTTGTGGTCGTCAACTGAAAGGACCTGTGCGAGTGTCCCAAATAACAGTACTTAAACCCACCTCTGTCGAGATACCACTCGATCTTTCATTGTTCGGCGGCAGACAACGACCGAGGGCCGCACGCAGGCGCTGCAAGCCGCCACTGATCGCCTCCTCTTCTGTCCAGCAATCAGGCCGGATCAGTGAGGGCCACTGGCGTGCAACTATGCCCTGGCAGTTGTGTATACTGACCGGGGGCATATTGGCTTGCGTCGCGCGTTTATCGAGCTGCGCAGAATCTGCGCTAACCCATAACTGCTGCAGCACACTTGCGGTGTAGCGGCAAGCCTAGACGCAGGCCATCACGACGCGTTAACCACTGCGCCCGGCACCAGCTAACTGACAGGCTCGGACACTTGACTGGCGCATGTAAGAGGAAATATAGAATAAGACTGATACTGGAGAATCCATCCTCACAGCACATCAGCGCGTTCCTCATTAGAATATATCTGACGCGTCTAAGTCAGTCACGACAGGCTTGGATGGCTGTCAATTGACTGAGTAGCTCAGTTCTCTCATGACTGAAACACAATCTCAGTGGCTCTTTGGGGCGGCCTCCGTGACACTTTCATGCATGTGAGGTTCGAGAAGCCTTTGTGAAGGCC
>CACRXP010000005.1:902095-944637 GCA_902702965.1 Spirometra erinaceieuropaei
ATGTAGGCAGTTCCCAGGTGCAGCAACACCCTCGCTGCAAACTAAACAACGGGAATCCCCTTATGCATATGGACATTGCCGGCAGCGATGTCGACAACAAGGGTCGCACAAAGCCGACTTCCGATGGGAAGGTTCCAAGTCCCTTTACTTGTCGCTAGCGGACATGGGTCAGCCGGAGGGTGCGGTCAGCTATTTGGTAGCTCCACATTATGTCAAAAGGACTCAGTCTCGCAAGCGTCTTTGAGACGGCTTTATTCCTACAGGAAATACACAGATATGATGCGCGGACGACCGCAGTAGGCAGTAGACGGCGCCAAATACGTCAAAGTCACGACAATCTCAAGCGACGCCAGGATCTCTTGGGATACCTTCCTCCGGCAGCAACATTAAGAAGCTCTTAGCTAGTCTTGATTTACAGAGAAATTTATCCGACTTGACCGATAAGATACAATTCACATGAAGTCTCGTGTATCCAATAAAAGCTTAAAATTTTGCGGAAACCAGAGGAGAAACGGGGCACCTTGTTAGGCGGCGGTTGCTGCGAAGATAAAGTCATGCTGAGGCCCCACCAACCTTTTGGAAATGGCCGTCTGGATCGGAGGGGCCAGATGGAGGGAGACCACCTCCCACCGTAGTTGTGGAAGGAAACGAAGGTGCGGCCGATCGCGGGGGTGCTGGACTGCCCGAGAGCATCCCCTGCGTATCACCGTTCATGATTCTGTCGTTGATTAACTGCGCTGGGGGTCCCGTGTGTGGCGGAGCAACCGGCTGTGAATCCGACCCGCTTGGGAGATGTCTCTGGTCAGATGCTCCAGTCTCCACAGGCCGCGGCATCTGGTGTGGCATCATGCCCATGTCGCCCTGCATTGGCGGCTGGCCACCTGTCGGGTAGAGGTATCCGTATGGACCATTGGGTGCTGGCGCTGGTGTTTGCCCCGGCTACATTCAGGGGAGACCAAATATACTTGACTAATAGGCACGCACCATAGTAATAATTTTCGGCGAAGGGCTTATTAGCGTCAAGTAATCACAAAAAAGAGCAAAGACGGTGTCAACCACAGTTACGGTAGTTTTACGCGCTGGAAGGCCTGTTTTCCGTTCGAAAAAGATGAATCGGTGCAGAATGGCATTTGGAGACTGCTTAAACAGTCTTTATGTGCTAGTGTAAATAAGGTGGTTCAGATGTGCATAGCCATTTCGGACATCTATGATCGAATGCAGTTCACATTTGCAATCCAGCATGTGGAGTCCAAGTGTCCCCTAGTTCACTAGCACTGGTCGGACGCGAAAGTACTAGACGACCTGGCAAGAAACTGTCATAATTGAAGTAACCAGATGTTAGCGTATGGTGAATTTCCAAAAAAGGCAGAGTACCTATGTCGGAACCACGGTGTAGAATTATTTTGCCTTCGCTTTTGATGTATTAATTTCTAAGACAGTGCCTTACTCAGATAATACTGCACGGAGTGCAAAATACTCCTATAGAGTTAGCGCAAGGGCCACGGGCTCGTGGCCCAGTGGGTAGAGGCGTGAACTTCTAACTAACAGGTCGCCAGTTCAAGGCTCGGGTGTTCCACACTTCGGGCTGGGGTATGACTGACTGACGACGGCTAGTAAGCCAAAAATGGCCATTCCAGTCTCCCTTGTCTTTGTCGGTAATGCCATTCTGCCTATGTATCGTGCGCCGCTGTGCGGCTGCTGGTTGGGCTAGAGAGAGAGCCCTTAAGGCACAACGGAACGGGTGAATTCCGTATGGACGATCGGTGAGCGCCCCCTACCATTAGCGCAAACTATCGGATTATCTTTCTACGGTCAGTTTATAAATATCGCGGAAGCGAGCATCAGTCTAGATATCTGTTGCGCAATTGGGACATGACCGAGGGACACTTAGCGGCCTTCTTTCCGACGTCCTTTCAACTGCAGATGAAATATGCAGCTAGCATTAAAAGTAATTAGTTTGGGAGGAGCGGCCAGTTCCTAAGGACAGAATTATCTCACCCTTTGTGGTACGTAGCCACGGTCATCAGGGGTTCCCATGGGGACTGGTTGATGCTGCGGTGGCATAGGTCCACCTAGAAAAGAAAAAGCAGTATATGAACTATCGTTCGGATCAGTGATAGCGACAAAGAACGCTATAATAAGGCCGTCGAAACAAAACCGTCAATAAGCACCACGTGGGGATTAGGAAGACCTTCCCTGTGCGATACGGAAACAACTTACAGGCGACTAAGTGTCTACGCCAACTAGGAAAATTTGTGATCACTTTTCCCTGTTTAAAAAAAATCCTAAGAGGGACAGAGGACGCGCGTCATGCACTTAACCTTTGTTTTACTATTTTATGTTTTCGATATAGTCGGTGGACCTGAAAAGGCTTCTCCACAAATGAGATGCGTAGATTGTTACCCAATATACACATTGATTTTGAGAACTTCAGCACGGAACCGCGAAAGGTGCGAAGGGCCTATATGTAGCCTCCAAACATGGCAACCTTCATCTCTCCGACGTCGACCCTCGCGGTCTCAAGACTGGGGTATCTTATAACACAGATCTCATTCCATTTTTTTCCAAGCTAGAACGGTAGGGCGGAACAGACAAAACAACGGCTGACTGATCGTCAGTTAGACTATGTTCAACTCTCTCCCTAAGATGACCAGGGCCTTCGTTAATGGGCAGCGAGCTATAGTGTAAGATGAAGTTGTTACTTGCTCGAAAGTGGCCTTGAATGAGGCAAGCATACTGTTATGATCCAGCTCACAAAACATACCGTTCTTAGTGTTTTCGTCGGTCAGAAGGAAACGCTTCTTCTAGTCGCTTAATGTATGCCGATGAAGCTATTTTACAGTCATGGCCTGAAAATACGTCCTGGGCCATCCGGCTGTGTGGTTAGGTCAGGACAGTGTTCACCCATGCCAGGGGCCAGAAATGAGATCAAATAAAGCCGGGTAATGACTTGGACGAGGATGCACTCATTAACTATCTGCGCCACGGCGCATCCTTTAATTCCACCTTGGCTGTCATCGGTCTATGGCTACAAACTTTACTGCCGTGGCAGCGGCGTTCAGGCTAAGGCAGCAGCAAGAATTGCTGTCGCGATCCTGACCTGCTATCCCTTTGCTACCACTGGAATTCAGGTTTCAAACATTCCCCATGGCTGTTTGATATCCAATCAAACATAAGGCAAAGACGCATCCCATCATTTATCCTACTCGAATAACTCATTAAATGGGTACCTGAAAAAGCTCAATTGGGTTTTGAACTGTTGCTCCAACAGGTAGTGTAGGGACCACAGTGTAGCCCCAATTGATGCTGCCCCCAAAGTGTAGGCAAGTCTTCGAAGAAGTCAAAGGCTCATCTCAACTACCGCAAAGATCCGCGTGTACCGGTAATATGCCCACGCGGTCCTTAACCGATTGAAGTGCTGGACTGTGCGCGTAATAGACGAAGAAACCCGCTTCCGGTCATCGATATCCACGAAAGATCTTCTCTAATAAAACGGCTCACGCCCGTTGGGATAGCCTCGCGAGAATATCTCGACTGGTCGAAGAAATACAACTAATGGAAGGAGCATTCCGCATACGGGAGGGGGCATCGGAGCCGTGGCTGGGTCCCTCACGCCACTCGGAATGGAAGTTTTTCACAGGTCTGACTCCATAATCCGTCGGCAAGTGATACGGACAAAAGACCCTATCCCCAGACATATGTCGGCCGTTGTCTGCCGACTTTGGTACAGCTACAAGATGTGCAACTACGTTGGGAAAACCGATCGACGACCGCAAACGCGGATGCACGAGCATCGGTTGGTTGTGAGAAGGTTGAACCGGAAATCGCAGGTAGTAAACCATGCCGCGTGAATGAGATACAGCTTCAATTTTGGCGCCGTCGAGATCGTGAGCTGAGACGATGATCATACAGCAAGGCGGGTGCAAGAAGTCTGGATGTCCACCGACCGCTCTGTAAGCCGCCGCACCAATTTGCCTCCCCCTATATGGTTTTATGAACCTTCTGCCGGGGATGGTCACGGCGCGGGGCAAGTGGGGTCGCCAATTACTTCCGCGGTCAATGAGGGCGGGGGTGACGCATGTTACGGTGAAATGCGGGTCGGATCCAGTCGCACAGGCAGTATTGGCGGGCTACAAATCAAGCAAAGGGCGCCATATAAGGAGACGTGTGTGCATGAGTAGGCGAAACGTCGGAAACGTCAGACTTCCAACAAATCTCCCAGTGAACGCTAGTCGGGTTTAAGCATAGTCTTCCTTACTAACAACACGATTTCAGAACAGTTAACCTACATCGGATGATGCGGGGGTTTTTATTTATCAATTCCCATCCAACCGCCTTCTTCTTGACTGTAAGGTTACGTTAGAATCTACATAGGTAAGACCGTCCGATGCGTAAGTTTGGCTCAAAGAAATACTATGATAAACGCCCGTTGCCTGAATTCTGATCTATGGAAATATTTTAAGTTTTCAATATTTGGTTTTACTTTGTGCTGCGCCGCAGTATGTCGCCGATCCTGTCTAAGTTCGCCATTGACTGCACTTTAAAAGTATTTTTACATCATTTTAACGGCATCAGACTGGCTTCAGGACGTTTTCTGACGGTGACGATGTACTGCTCTGCTGGCACCAAGTTACGATGACCATAGAATTCCATGTATCGGGTGGACGAGATCACTAACTCAGTCGGTTTTTCAATAACGGATGCAAAGACCTGAGTGTTTTTGAGTTATGTATTAAGCGAAGATTAGGCATCTCTCGAGGTTAATGGGTCAGTTGGAAGAAGTGTGGGGTTTTGAATGTTTCGGCCGAAGTTTATGTCAAAGGCAGAGAAGGGTCGACATCGTTACCCAAACCAATGTTGCTCATCGGGTTTCTGTGAGCTTCATGACGCGTAAATATGCATGCAGAGAAGTTTCCACTGCCACAGAGATACGGACGTGTCAGGCACTCGAGAAAACAGTTCTCTTGTACGGTCGTAAATTCCAAGCAAATGTCGAAGTTCTGACAACCTGTGCCTGAAGATCATCTTTTTATCAAAGAACACCGGCTTCGTCTGAAGGATGAGAATCTGCCTTCGCTTGGACGCAGCAAGAATATCCCAGGCCAACCAAGGAAGACGACTCAGGCGGTTTGGGCACGTCCATCGTTACCAGCTCCGGATCTAATGCTACTGCCAAACTGGAGGTGTCAAAAGGTCTCAAAATCTGACGATACACAGACTTGGTATTCCATCTGCATCATTGGAAACGAGGATAATCAACATCTTAGGATCCATTGTCGTAGATCATCAGACGTGGAGATGTGCAAGTACCGATATCATCGGGGTCGGCCAGATCAGACATGAATACGGCTGAATCAAGTGCGAGCACTCTGTAAACCACAACAGACGGGGGCTTCTAAGCTGAGTTATGGCTAGCGACGGATACCTACAACTAAGACCACCAAAGCAAACCTGAGATGAACGAATAAAAAGCCCGACTGGAATGCCTCCTCTCACTTACCCAGAGACTGGTGGAGGACGGTTCCTTGAGTAACATACATGGGATTTGGCATGTAGGAAGCAGACATTGGCCCGGAGGGTGGAAACGGGCCACGTGTGTGGCTTACGGTAGGAGGCTGAGTGAAACCCGGTGCTTGAGACATGGAAGAAAACTGTTGCTGTTGCTGCGAAGGCGGAACATTTTCACGAGGCAGCGGTGGTTCTTGGTGCATTACCGGCGGTTGGTTGGTTGGTGGCAGACCTTGAACAGGTTGCAGACCAGGTGCACCATGCATTGGGAGTGGCCGCTGTGCTGGATTTGTAGTTTGATCAGCAATGGTAGCGAGGTAAGTAAGGTTCTTGTGCAACAGCTGCTGAAGTTCGTGAACTTCCTTTGTTGCTCCTGATTTCTGGTAATTAATGATGCTGTGGATAAGGCGAACATTCTCGTCCAGAATCTAAAGGGGGCGACGGGCTTCATAGAGGTCGGGTGTTTTCAAAGACATTACATATTATTTTCAATTGCAATAAATTACAGATAAATGCGCAATACAAGCCTGTGGTGTGATAGAACCTACAATAAATGGGATGGCGCGGTCAGCCCGTCCACAAACACAAATCGAAGTAATAACCTTGTAACCTGATTTTGCGGTCGGCCACTGCAAGTAAGATTTTAGTTTATTTGTCTTGTATATAGTTGAACTGTACATATTTCTAATTGCAAATAAGTACAAATAAGTAAGTTTGGCTCTTCAGTGCTTACTTAATTAAGTAAGCACTGAAGAGCCAAGCTGGATTATGAGGCCACACATTAATTTGGTTAACCAGATTGCCCGTACTGCGGTAAATCGGGCAAAAAGCACCGCGGGAGGCTGCCCGAAACGTCTGACAAAAAGCCAAGTCGGGATTAAAATCCGATGTACAACATATATGTTGTACATCGAACTAATATTTGCACATGAGCTAATGCGACGACTTTCATACTAACTTAGTGTACGTAGTTGCCACGAAAATATATATATATATATATATATACTAGTGCATGTGTGGCTACACCTATCCATAATTATAGATATGTTAACATAAGATGCATTTAAAAGATAGTCACTGGCCTTCTGAGTTGACGCAGAGGAAATAACGCCTTCGCGTCTAGCATTTAGTGGAGGGGGATAAAACATTGCCTCTTGACGTGGCAGCATAGCAGAAAGGGACTGATCTATAACTATGAACAATCAATTTTCCACAGATGTACGAACGACGCGCCTGACGAAAATATCGGAATCTGACAGCCGAGAAACCAAGTGGTAGAAGTGTGCGACTGCGGAAAACAAACTGTGAAAATTAAACAGTAGGGAAGATATACCGACATAACCAAAAATCCTACGGAATAAAACCACGAGAAACAAAAGTTCGAATTATATTTGAACCTGTTCCAGTCGTTATGCGTTTACGGCATATAATTATTGATGAAGACACCATCGGGAGATCCATGCAGACGTACACGAATGACAACCTTCGCATAGGACAACCGGACTACACATCTAGGATTTCTTAATAGTATTGCATTATTCTATGGGGGGTCTTTGCAGATATTCAACCCAAATGGTAAAGGTCGGATAGATAGATTTAGAGTCTTGAAGTTCCGCCTATTGCTTCACTAACTCTTGACGCAATCCCAGCAGGAATAAAACAGCAAAGTTCAGGTTCATAGGCTGTTTGTCCTTTTCGTAAAATAAAGAGATATGTCGCATTATGAAACAGATGCTTTCAAGCACTTAGAAATGCTTAGGTGGCCATTCGCCACCTAGTGGTCACGTGCAGACAGCCATAGCTAGCAAACCGCACTTAACAATTTACTTATATAGCGCATAATAATAACCCCACTTAAAAATTGTATGTGGTCACGGTCTCAAAAATAGCGGCAGACAGTACATTCTGCCTCAACACAAAGCGCAACCAGATAAGTATGGGAACCTGGTTTGTCCGATGAATCTGCTTTCTAAGATCGCATCCCTGCCCACAGAAGAAGAAGAAGAAGAAGAAGAAGAAGAAGAAGAAGAAGAAGAAGAAGAAGAAGACAAGATTATACCCTTGGGTGGCTCGAGTACTACAAGTCAATTAATGAAATAATGCGGTCTCTATGGTAATGGTCTGTTCAAGCGGTCAGACTAACGGTCGAATTTATAAATTATGGAGTGTGTAGATCTATGCACATTTCCGATTTTTCACTTGCAACTTACTTGTGCAATTGAACTCTTCTGTACAGTTTTTCTAATAATCGAAAGTACACACAACCTGAGTTATCGCGCGCCCTGTGCTTGACTACTGCGTTGTGTCAATGCTTCATTCATTGCGCTTACTGGCCCCACTCCTTTTTAGTTAATTCCCGCGTGACATTTTTATTTCTCGGCCATATCTCGTCGGACGTGAATCCATTCGAGCAACAAGCTTCGGTAACTGACTTCAGCTCGGACCATTCTGGACTTTACCCGGCGGATTCACTCTACAACGACTGATATTGGAGGAGGCCTCGTTTTCGGTAGACTGTACAGTTATTTACTTTTGCGGTTTCCCCACTTCTTTTTGCTATTATTTTGTCTGTAAGAAACACAGCATTCCCCACCTTAAGTTAAATTTTTGCTGTATCTATTTTTTTGTAGTTTTAATTGCCGTTTATACTGCAAATGTAAAGTAGGCCGGTTTTTCATGTCTTCCAGTGATTTATCCTTTCACAAATGATGCTTGTGATAATACTTATAATAATATTCACTCTGTATTTATGAAGTAAATGACAGAGGCCCTTAAAATTCCATATAAGGCCCCGGATCGTCTGGGTGATCAGACTTTCGGGACAGCAGAATGACACAGGCAATGCACTTATCTCTTGGGTAAAACAAGCCTGCCATAGCAAACACGCTATGCTATTTAGAGATTTTAGCTCTCCAGACATCGACTGAAAATTGATATGCTGCACGCGATCGGAAAACCCATTAGAACAGAATGTCCTTCTCTTGGTAACTGAAGAATTCTTAACTCATCACGTTACTATTGACATTCAATTCCACTGTTGACAGCAGTGAAGCTGCTCGGATCCTATCATTACTGGGAATGTAAAATGTGCCCTTCAAATGACTCCTAAAGTGCCCCTGGGCTGAAGTGGTAATTTATTTCCTGCTTGGGAGTAAGTCACCTTTTTTACACCAAGTTCGAGCAGAAAGTGCAATGAAATGGATATGAAACTTTTCTCGAGTGAAAAATCTGCTAAAGAAAAGGGAGTGGAGCACTGCCCAAGCACCTGACCCAGAAAGCCATTGACTATTATTCAAGAACGTAATGCAGTACTTGAAAGAGAGCTGTTGCCCACTTAGGAGGAGATCCAGAACTTTCGGGCAGAGTGGGTGACGTTAGAAATAAAAAAAAACCTTGCATTGAAGAGGGAACTTTAAAAAATGTACGTCAGGTGTTAACAGCCAGAGCATTTCTCTGATTTTAAAAAACAAAGAAATATATGTCGTAATCTACTATGGAACGAAAAATATGTGAGTCGAAAATATTCAAAAATATGCAGCGAAATTCCCCAAAGGACTCCATTTCCTGTCTAAAGGATTGCCAGATAAATAAGTTTTTCGATAATTCAGACAAGGGGAACTCGTTATCTGATCCATTCACGTCCGTGAATATGGAGGAATCGGATTTTGATGAAGGAGTTCATCCCCCACTTTTAAAATCAAGCAATACAATTAGCACGATGGACTTCACAGCAGACAGAGTAAGGAGGATTTTGAAACAAATACACCCCCACTAAATCGCCTGGTCCGGACTGCGTACTCGCAGAAGTCCTGCATGAACTCTCCGACCAAATGACCTCCCCGCTCTCCAAGATCTTCAGAACTTCTATAGAGGCTGAGGGTCTATCTACTGTCTGGAGACAAGCCAACTTAAACCCTATGTATAAAGAAGGCGAGAGAACAGCCCCAAATAATTTCCGGCCGGTGAGCCCCACAAGCATCTGTTGCAAATTTATGGAGAAGATAGTAAAAGCAAACTGAGTGTTATATCATGAAGAAAACAACTTGCTCAGTCTGCATCAGCTTCTAATCATGGAGACTTGGACGAAATAAATCAAAAGAGGTTTATCGGTAGACGCAGGGTTTACCGGTTTCAGGATGGCATTTGACAGTGTCCCACATAGACGACATGTATTTAAATTTCGTCGAATGGGCGTGAACGGGAATCCACTGAAATGGATAGACAAATTTCTTACAGGCAGATTTTAGTGTGTGTACTGGCGATGTAAAATCGCAGTGGGCAGCCGTTCACATTGGCGTTCCGATGGGGGCATTCTGGGTACAATTCTGTTCTTAACATACGTGCCCGACTATCTGAACTGTCTGAACTAATCTCAGATGGCATGAAGAAAGAAGAAGTATTAAGAGATATTTTATTAGATCATTGTCCAAATACGACGGCACTCAATGCCATTACTTGAAACCATGTCAAAATGCGGTCTTCGAGCCGTCTAATTCGGAATAAATAAAAACATAATTTTTATCTAGTATCGTGGGGATGCTATCATAGCTCTTGCAAACGAAATTTCAAGGCAATATTAGAACGCCTAGGCAAGCACGGTTCAGCGTTCAGTTCAGTATAATCAAAGAGGCAATCTCATAGGAAAAACGACCAGCAAACTGTTAAAAAACTCCTTTGTTTAAAAAAGACAAAGGGAATAGGAATTAATTACTCTTTAAGGAGAAAATCTGCCAATCGTGAGAAGGAAATTATGCGGGTCGGACAGGAGTAGCTTACGGATGGGAATATATGTGGGTTCGAAACGGTCATAGTCAGGGTAGAAATCCTAAAGAATATGGAGCAATTTGCCGCTGATGCGACCGTAATATTTTGCGATGACAACAGAAACAACCAACAAGGTGGAAAGAAAGGAGGGATCCAAAAGTGGTCGGTCGCAGTCCGCCTAGAATCCAGCCGAGGAGGAGACATTAAAGGCTGAAGCTGTCATTAAAGCATACGGGCAGATGCAATCATGACACTTACTTGCAGACTGGCCAAGCTACTAGCAGATAGCGAAAACGGAGGAGTCCGCTGTGATCGATAGTAAACCGCTTGGGGTCGAAAATGGGATGACATCAAGATCCGCGAGAATCATCGCTGCAAGGGAGGAGTAATAAGAGGTGATTTAGTAGCCAAGTAAAAACAGGGGATCGTAAACATATTAAGTGAGGCTTTCCACTTATGCGAGAAAAATTTGTGTGATCTGTCAGTAAACACCAAGAGGAGTCTTCTCAGATTCAAGAAGTTGAGTGTTTGGTAATGAAATGACCAATAACGATTTTATCCTTTCTAGTGTAAGATGCTTGCGAAATTACGATTTGAATATCGAAAACTGAGGCAATAACCCAAGTTCTGGTGGAAGACTATTCTGAAGGAAAACATATTCGAGTACAAAAACGAGAAAGCGTTTAGATGTAGAGCAAAGAGGCGACAGAATAAGCACGGAGGAATTGCGCGTATCATAAAACCGATCTGTCGGAGTCAGAGTGCTAATGCGCGGAGGATTGGCGCTAGATTTAATGCTCAAAAGTAAGCAAAGATCAGCTTTGAGTTTTTTAATCAACTAAAACTCGATTTTCACCAACTGAAGTCTTGCAGTATAAGAAATACTGGCTGCAGATTGAGAGAGGAGTTTCCGAATAGAAACTCTCTGAACATTTTCGATTTTATTACGGTCACAGGCGTTCATAAAGCCACGGAAATGACAGCAGTACTTGAGGACGAGAAACGCAAATATTTGATACGGCCAGTTGTCAGCAACCAGAGCATTTCGCTGACATCAAAAAACAGAGGAATGTATGTCGGAATCTGTTGAGGAGCGAACGGGCACAATTTGAGTCAAAACTATTAAGAAATATCCCGAAAAATTCAAAAAAATTATTTGGATACGTGAATAAAGCAAAACGCAACCGGGACTGCATTCCCTGCCTAAAAGATCGCCAGGGAAATACGTTGTCTGACAACTCAGATAAGGCGAATCTGTTGTTTGACTTCTTCACGTCTGTGTATACTGAGGAGCCGGCTTTTAATGAAAGAGTTTACCCCCCAAATGTCAAATCAAACAGCAAAATTAGCACGGTGGACTTCACAACAGACACGGTAAGGAAAACTTTGAGGCAACTACAGCCCACTAAATCCCCTGGTCCGGACGGCGTGTTTGCGAAAGTTCTGAATGAACTCTCAGACCAACTGGCCTCTCCGTTATCCAAGATCTTCAAAACTTCGATGGTGACGGGGGCTTTGCCTACCGACTGGAAGAAAACAAATATAAGCCCCATTTATAAAGGTGGCGAGAGAACAACCCCAAATAGTTTCAGACCAGCATCTGTTTCAGACTAGCATCTGTTGCAAGTTGATGGAAAGAGTAGTAAAAACGGAGCTGATGCGGCACCTCGAAGAAAACAACTTGCTCAGTCTACATCAGCATGGATTTCGAAGCGGTCGATCTTGTCTCACCAACCTCCTAGTATACATGGGGAGCTGGACGAAATCAATTGGCACGGGCTTATCAGTCGACGCCGTGTACATCGACTTCAAAAAGGCTTTTGACAGTGTTCCACACAGACGACTTATATGTAAACTACGTAAAGTGGGTGTGAATGGAAATCTTTTGAAATGGCTAGCCGATTTTCTTAGGGGCAGATCTCAGCGTGTGTGTATCGGAAACGCTAAATCTGAACGGGCAACCGTGCGCAGTGGCGTTCCGCAGGGAAGCGTTCTGGGTCCAATTCTGTTCCTAATATATGTGAACGACTGCCTGGACTGTCTGAACTGCAAGCGAGTAATGTTTGCCGACGATCTCAAATTGTGGCAAATCAATAGAGAAGCCGGAAGATTCTGTACAATTACAAGACAATTTAAATCGCTTGCAAAAATGGCGTGATGCGTGGTGTCTTAACCTCAATCGTAACAAATGCCAACTTATCCGATTACGTTCGAGCAACATGAGGCCGTTGAGATTTGAATCTCAGTACTTTATAGGAGGTCACCAACTCGAATCAGTCAACGAGTTAAGAGACCTCGGTGTGTGGATGACGTCAACTCTCAAACCATCGTCTCACTGCGCCAAGGCATCAATGAAAGCTATGGGTATTCTAGGCGCGATTAGAAGATCCTTCGTCAATTTTGATGAAGAACTTTTCGGCCGAGTATTTGGCGCATACGTTCGACCAATGTTGGAAGATTGTGTCCAGGCATGGTGTCCCTGGACGAAAAAAGATTACACCCTACTGGAGAATGTACAACGTAGAGCGACCAGGCTAGTCGGCGGATTATGTGGCTTACCTTATGAGAGACGGCTGGAGAAGCTAAAATATTTCCTCTCTCTTATAGACAGTACAGAGGGGACATGATCATGGCCTTCAGGATCGTCCGAGGGCTAGACTGGGCTCTTCAGTTTGACGACTTCTTCGAACTGGCGCGGACGACAAATCTCCGAGCGCACCCGTACAAATTGAAGACGAAACATGCCAGACTCGATTTGCGGGCCAAATTCTTCTCTCACCGACTGGTTGAGGGATGAAACAAATTGCCGAACTCCGTTGTCTTAGCGGAAAACGTCGAGACTTTCAAAAGAAGACTAGATAAACTTATGCTTGATGGTCAAATATTTACATGATATCAATGACTGGTATAACTGCTATGTAAATATCTACATGTTTTTTTCATACGTTTATCTGTCAATAGGGTTTTCCAAGGCTCTGCCTCTATCCCTCATATATACTGAATTATTTCCAATAGGAAAATGTTCTGTGATATGAGCCTATGTATCAGCGCAGCTTTAGTAGAAATTCTGTCTGCATGAGGTGGTAAGGTAAGCTTATTTGGACAGCTTATACCTAGGTGCTTTATGGTGGAGCATACTGAAAATTGGTTATTCTGAAAAGTTATGGGACCTGGAAGCTTGTCAGGATCAAAAGACATGAAACTACATTTGGACGATGAAAACCCCATCGGTCATTTTGAACTCCATTCCCATAATCGTCGTAATTCAGCATTGATTTTTTCGACACAAATATTTGCGATCATTTGTAATATAGAGTAGAATAGAATAAGTTTATTATAGCGCCCCTTGGGCACTGTCAGTCTCCTTTGAACTCTGGAACTCAGTGAGTAAACCCACTTGAGGTCATCGGCGTAAATAAGGGCTTTCGGATTTTGGAGTTCAGCCGAAATATCATTGACGTAAAGAAAAAAGAGAGGCGGACCCAGGGCCGTGCCTTGTAGTACGTCACTTGTGATCGATTGAGGTATCGAGTAACTAGTATCAACCATGAACTTCTGATAAGGGTTCGATAATTAGCAACGATGAAATCGAGTAAAGGAGGCCGGATGCCGAGAGCTTCCAATTTTACCAAAAGGTATCCGTGTGGCATCTTATCGAAGGCTTTGTTGAGAACAAATTAAATAACTACCACTGACTGCCGTTCAGTCCGAAGAAAAATGACTAAATTAATAAAGGCTAAATGGAAAGTTTTGCAGGATTGTTCGGGTAAAAGTCCATGTTGATTAGAGCTCAAAAGCCGATTAACTAGACAGAAGTCAAGAATTTCATTGATAATTATCTAATCAAGAAGTTTTGCTAGAGACGGTGTTTTTTGTACCCCCAATAACCATTAACATCGGACCGAGACCCGGACATAAAGTCAGGCATAATAATTGGCGTCTTCCATTTTTCAGGGAAAAATCCGTTTGAAATTTAAACCGAGAATGAATGACTAGACAGTACTGGAAGGTCGGTTGCCTGTTTTATAGTCGAATTTAGAATCCCGTCCGTTTCTGAGCAGTGAGAGTTATCGAATGAGATACGTGTTTCTTGATTAGATCTGAGGAGATAACGATCGCGCTCAGTGCCCTATCTAAAAGTGAGCGAAAGTAAGGGACTGGTTCGCACTCTGTACTAAGGTGTTTGCAAAGAAAGCACTGAACAACTCCGCCTTGTCAGTGTCATCGATGACGAGGATTTTGTTATCTTTAAGTAAGGGTGGAATTTCGTGGCCATGCTTGGAGGAAGACCGATGACGGAAGATTTAAGCGGCGGATTTGGCAGAGTTTGGGTAATCGAGACAAGGTGATTATCTTTGCCTGTCGCGCGCCTGGTGCACCGTTGTGTTCATTTCGAAAAGTCCCGTGATTCTAACATTAGCGAATAAAGAGCTAGGAGAAAATTCACGGACCTGCTGTCTCAACTTTTTAATCTGTTGCAAATAAATCGAGGAATAGAGGAATCTGAGGAGGTAAACTTGAAAGCGTTGCGAATTCGGATCGATCTCTTCAGGGCGGTATTTTCGACCTCTGCGCCGCTTTGTGGAGTCACTGGTTTTCCTCCCCTGAGTTAGTGCTGGCCGGAGTAGACGGAGAAGGAGGAACATACGCCTCGGTCGGTGACGAGGTGATCTGTGCAGACAGTAGGTGTTCAGTCCTGGGGATGTCAGGATCCCTATCAAGGGTTGCTGGCAGATCGAACTTTCTGAATTCCCCACTTACTGTGTCAGTTGGGCTCCGAACTTGGTCCAGATGTCGACGCACATTTTTCTCATCTTCTAATTCTAATTCTGCTATTTGTCCCTCGCTTGTTCGAACTACCGCTGGACACCAGTTCGTTTCGTGTTCTAGTCGCGTGTAGACACTTTCGTTAGGCGCGACGACTTGTGGTCCGGTGTTCATATCATATCGTGTTTTCACCTTCGTCTGTTTTTCAGTGACCCTATCATGCTGTAAGTAACGAACAGGTTTATCGCGAGTAGAATCAGAAAGAGCAAAGTAGTCGCAAGAAGGAGCGTGACAAGAACTTGATATTAAAAGTCGTGTTACTTTCTTGGCGCATTAAAAGAAAACGTTTCTTCGTGTTACTACAATACCCCCCAGGAAAACGGAGTTTGAAAATGAAATACGGGTGTGAATTAAACAAGTGTTAGGCATAATGTGCAAGTTCGTAGCGATCAGGGAAACGGACAAGACGACCGTTGCGCGTAGGGAGTGGAGTAGGGAGGGTAGGGGATGCAGAGGGTTATCAGGTGGAAGCGGAGGCGGGGTGATCGAAGAAAGTTTTGTGGCAGGTGAAGTCCGATCTGTTGGGGTTGGCGAAGGAAGGTTGGTATGGTCCACCTTCAACCGACTGATAGATACCACTTCGGTGTGATCGCCACGGATGATTTTGAAATGCCTGTCCGTCCGCTACAGGATTCGAAATGGTCCTTCGTAGGACCGTTGTAGTGGCTTACAAATGCTATCTAGTTGAACAAATAGAAAAGAACACGTTAGAAAGTTTGGATCAATATATGACTTACTTGCTGGTACAAGTTAGGGTATGGCCTGGAGATTAACCATTACCTGGCGCAACCGTTGGATATAATCCGTTGCCTTCCGATCAGCAAAGCTTTGCGATGGCCCGAAAAAATCGCCGAGAATCCGTAGGGTAGTCACATGAACAATTTCGGCAGTTGAGCGACCAAAGTCGGGTTTTAGCGAAGTGCGGATACCAAGCATGACCAAAGGGAGATGTTCACTCCAGTGTGTGGGGTTATCATAGGCCCGGAGCGAGGTTTTGAGTTAATGGTGGACACGCTCAACTAGACCATTGGATGAGGGATGGCAAGCTGTCGTACGTATGCGGGAGTACCCGAGAAGGTCTGTAAGAGCCTTAAGAGTCTAAATTCAAATTGCTGGCCTCGGTCGGTGGTAATAGTAGTGGGGACACTATAACTGGAAATCCAGTTTTCTAAAAAGGCACGAGCGACAGTATCTGCAGCGACGTTTTTGGTAGGAGTTCCGATGGGCCATTGTGTAAATCGGTCAACTGCAGTGAGCAAATATTTGCAACCACAGGGTGTTGGCAAAAGACCCACGAGATCTGCGTGCACATGCGCAAAACGTGCATCGGGTGCAAGAAAGGTTCCAACTGGGCTTTGTTGTGACGCCTGATTTTGGCTTTCTAACATGCCAACCATTGGCGAGTCCACTGGCGGGTATCAGTGTTCATGTTGGGCCAGACGTACCGGTCACTGAAGAGGTGCTGAATAGCCCGGATGCCTGGATGGGTGAGATTACGTAGTAAGGTGAAAACATTTCGTCGCATCTCGCTTGGTACTATAGGCCGAGAGGAACCGCGAGACACATCACACAAGATTGTACTGGAGATAGAGAACAAAGGGATGGCTTTAAGCCGAAGGCTAGTATACGCTAGTCGTTCAGAAAAATTCGGCTGCCGCTGCAGTTCGGCCATGCGGGTGATGGCACTAATTCCAGGTCGGGATAGACAGTCATAATAACAATAATAATAATAATAATAATAATAATAATTTATTCAATGCCAGTTTACAGGCATTGTCAAGGGAAGCGATTAAACACAAATCCGACCAACAGTGCAAAAAAAACTCCTGAGGTAAAGAAATAAAAATATAGTTGATTGTGGTTTTCATGGTTTGGAGGGTTCAGCAGAAAAAACTGCTGGTGGTAGATTTTCGACCGTCAAGAAGGGGGGGAGTTGCACGGTATCGGAGATTATCAGACGTCAATTCCTTTCATAAAGTTGGGGATAGCAAAAGTACAGGCGTTGAGGTACACCTGGCGAGACCGGCCATAGTGTTCAGAGACCACAAACACCATCGCTACGGTACAGTCGACCAGTGGATTCAACACTCAAAATTTGTGGGAGCTTTTCTGAATGCAAAAATCGAGTAATAGTTCTCTTAAATAAAGGATAAATTTGCAGAGTTTTCACACTCATGGGTAGCTTATTCCAAATAGCAATTGCATTTACAGAATAGAACCGACGATATTTAACAGCACGTGCCAGAGGCAGAAATAAAAAGACCTCACGGTGACTGTTACGTCGTGGGTGGATATGATGTCTTAAAGAGGTGAGTGGGTTAAATTTGTGATTATATAAGAGTTTAAATAACAAAAATAGTCCCTTTTGTAAACTACGGAACCATAAAGGGTCAAGGCCCGTAAGCCGGCAACGTTCTTGCTAAGACAAATGTCGGTGTTCCGGGATTAAAATTCTCTTGGCAAAAAGTGTTGAACGAATTCTATTACCTTCCGCTCAGTAGCACGCATGAGGCTAAATAAAAACGATTAGTATTCCAGGTCAGGTCTAACGTACATTTTGAAAAGGCGCATTCTAATGTCCCTAGTTTTAAAGTTTCGGAGGATAAACCCGGTCGTTCTGCGTGCTTTGGAGACTATTAAGGCATAGTGCACCGAGAGATTGAGACTCTTGGAGTATGATACGTCCAGATCCTTAATAACCCCAGGCACATTCATGGCGTGACCTTCAATACTTAGTTGAGGTTGGTGGTCGTCGCCAACCACCATGACTGTGCACTAATGTCAAGAAAGAGAAAGGCGCCATGTGCGGCACCACTGGGCGAATGCCTGTAGGTCGCTCTTAAGGAGCTCGAGCACGATGTCATGATCTGCCGGCTTATATCGATATGCAGCTTTAAGATCATCGGCATAAATGCAAGGCTTACCATTCTGAAATAAATCGGGAACATCATTAAAGAAAAGGCAAAATAAAAGCGGGCCGAGTACACTGCCCTGAATGACTCCACTCCTCACACGTGTGGGGTTGGAGATAGTATTGGAAATCTTAGCTAGTTGTGTACGAGTGCCCAGGTAAGAGGATATAAAATTCAAAAGTTTGCCACCTATACCGAAAGAGGACAGATTCAAGAGAAGAAGAGCATGGTCAACACGATCAAAAGCCTTAGTGAAATCGAAATATACAGTGTAAAGTGCAAAACCATTGTCCCTAGATTGGAGAACATAGTCAAAGAAAGAGAGTTGACAGGTGTTACAAGATCGAGCTTTGAGAAATCCATGCTGAGCAGCACTCAGTAAATTATTCTCTGTTAAGTGACGCATCATCTTATCTTTGATCAATGTCTCTAAGATCTTCGAAACTGCGGGGAGGGTGTTTATTGGCCGAAAGTCATCAAATGACGTAGATTTGTCATGCTTAGGAATGGGCAAAATGTGTGATTCCTTCCACAAGGTAGGAAAAGTTTCACTTTCAAGAGCAAGATTAAATATCTTGCATAAGAGGGAGGGGAAAATCGTATTTGCATCGGCTTTTAAAATGCTTACGAAAAGTCTTAATGGCTAGATAAATGTCATGGAGTTCTCTACCAAAGGTGCTATAACGAGTTTGGGAGGGCGTCAATTTAAAAGAGTAGAAAGATAATGATTGAATGCCCGTTGGGGTCTGTTACTGGAGGGCTGCACCTATGGCGCAACTGGAGGCATCAACGACAATGGACAGCGGAGCATCAGTTAGAGGCTGGAAGAGAGCAGTTGTGTCCTCAAGGGTCTCTTTGACACGTTGGAAAGCATCCAAGGCTGTGTCGGAAGACGAAAATTCGCAGTTGTTGCCTCGTAAAAGATTTGCTAGGGGTAACATTAGTTGGGCACAGTAAGGGATGACACGTCGATAAAAATTGACAAGACTTATGAAACGGCGCAGTTGCTGGGAAGAGATGGGAGCAGGGGACTCGCAAATAGCCGGAACTTTATCGTCTATGGGATTATAAACGAAAGCATCTACGTGATGTCCTAGGAATAAGAGCGAGGAAACGCCGAAAACACATTTGGAGGCGTTGGTAAAAACGCCAAATTGGCATAACCGCTCAAAAAGAGTCGTGAGTGTTGTAGGTGTTGTTGTTCACTGGAGCCTGCAACTAAGAGGTCATCTGCATAAACAAAAACATAAGGTAGGTCGCGGAGAACCTCGTTAATGAAATGTTGAAAAGTTTGGGCGGAGTTACGGAGTCCAAAAAGGCATCCTGGCGAACTCAAAAAGACCGAATGGAGTTGTCACCGCCGTTCTTTGGATGTCTTCTGGAGCAATGGGGATTTGGTGGAAGGCCTTTACTAGGACAATACTTGAAAATATTGTTGCTTCGGCTAACCTAGAGGAAATGTCATGAAGGTGGGGAAGCGGATATCTGTCAGGGGCAGTACAGTTGTTTAATCGTTGGTAACCACCACATAGACGCCAGTCCATGAGGGACTTTTTGATAACTATGTGCGGAGGGGCGGCCCATGGAATAGTGGAGGGTCGAACTATGCCAAGTTCCGTTACATGACTGAATTCAGCCTTGGCGATAGCTAGCTTGTCAGCCGCTAAACGACAAGGACGGCTAAAGGCGGGTGGTCCTGTAGTCGAAATATCATGCAAGACGGAATGTTTAATGGGCTGGTCAAACTATGAAAGCCGGGTGCAAGATGGGAATTCCGGAAGAAAACGATGATAGGAAGTGAACGAAGGAATTCTTGAAATGCATGGGCTAGGGATGAAATGGTATGAGTTGAGCAATTAGAATACAAGGATGTCATCGAGTCGAAAAGTTTATGGGACCCGATATCAACGAGTAGATCAAAAAGGGATATAAAACCGGAACCGAGAATGGCGGTATGAGCATCAGCAACAGTGACTATCCAGCGGGAAGTGCTTCGTAATCCAAGGTCTGAAGTTAGCGGTCGTTGACCAAATGTTTTATTGGGGGTGCTGTTAGCTGCCTGGAGAAAAATTGAAGAGTTGGATGACGTACAGTCAATCGAAGGGGGTTGAATTAGACTGACGTCTGCACCAGTGCCTACAAGGAACTTACGGGACGAACTGCTGCCGAAAGTGTAGAGCAGGCGGCTTGGGAAGGTTGAGCCGACCAAATTCGTCGCCACTACTGGCCGGCAGGTTGGTTTTCCGCTGGAGATTTCTTGTAACAGCATGGGGGTTGGCAGCGATGGGCTTCTTACCCGTCGGTGTGGTGGTACCAGCAGAAATCGTCCGGAGTGGGCGAGGTTGACACTGCAGTGGGAGACCTCTGACGGGGGGAATGGACGGACTTCGAGGACGAGAGATATGCGAAACACGAGGCCGAATAACTTCAAATGCGAGGTCATCTAGTCGTTTCATGACATCCTCGATTGTGGGCGCAGTCGTGCTTGGACTAGCAACATTTACCGTAACAGGAGGCCGGTAGTACTCGAGTATACAGTCATCAGTCTCTGCGAGCATCTAAACAGTCAAGGAAGACTGTTGTGTGCACGGATGGCTTGCACAGAAGAGGGCAACCGTTAGAGGAGAAGTTGCTTGAACATGGTGGCATCCAGCTTTTGTCTGTGTTCCAGCTGTTCCAAACGCCTAAGAAGCTGTGTAGGCTTCCTGTCGCGAAGGTCCTCCTCAGAAATTAAACGATGCAGACGTTTTTGCGTTGACAGGGAAATGCCGGAAATAAAAACCTCTGTTAGGGCAGTATAAAGGGCTTCTACGGGCGAGCAATCTATGATGTCTCAGAGTTCGGTGGCGATATATATTGGGAGTTCTGCCACAGCATAGAGAAATTTTGTTCGCTCTCGTGTACTCTGGCGGAACGGGCGAAACGGGACTCTACAACGTGCAGCCACAGTGCGATGTCACCAAGACACAGAGCTGGCATCAAGGGTGTGAAGCCCAGCTATCGGCAGGTTGGTAGAATCGTTCGACATAATTAGCCTATGTCAGTCAGAGGTCAGATAATTGGGGTAGATCACTGGCGCGCTGACAGTTAGAGTGAAAGTTTGCACTGTTATTGGACGAAAAGGTGAGGCAGCGCGAACAGCAAATAAGAGCTGATCAATAAAAAGTAGAGTGAGGATTAATCCGAATGGACAGAGCTATGCACAGGAATGAATGAACAACGCGGGGTCACCAATGTAAGTAATAAACCTGTTAATCGCGAGTAGAATTAGAAAGTACAAATTAGCCGCAAGAATGCAGCATGACGAGAACTTGAATTTGAAAGTTGTATACATTTTTGGCGCACTAAAAGAAAACGCTATTTCGTGTAACCACAGTGCGTCGGTGGATTAATCAGTTCGAGCCGAGTGCGCAACTGCCGCTTGAACATCAATTCTGCGGGCGAAGCACCGGTTGAGTTGTTTGGTGTTATGCGATAGCTGAACAAACAGCGTGACAACTTGGTTGCCAAGTCCGCTTCCGTCTGAAAGGACCATTCCAGGCATCGCAAAAGTAGAAAAAACGGTTCGCAACTCGTTGATTGTAGTCGATGAAGAACAGGAATTTCCCGTCGGAATCGCATCAATCGACTTAATGTGGGCGTCAACCACCACCAAGTCCATATGACCTTGGAATGGCCCAGAATAATCGACGTGTACCTTCTTCCATGGCGAGTCGGACCAGGCCCAGGGCCTCAGAATTAACTTCGGTAAGGTCTTCTGTATTATTTGGCATACGTGACATGCTCTCAGCAGATTTTCGATATCTGCGTCAGTTTTGCGCCACCAAAAATAGTTGTGGGCGAGAGCTTTCATTCTAACTGTAACAGGATGAGCATCCTTTTTATTTGAGCGATCCTGCGAAACTTGCCGCAACATTTCTTAATCTAATTAATTCTCGTCGTAATGAGCAGCAGTCAGTGGTAGTTATCTACTTTGATCTTAACAAGGTCTTTGACAAGGTGCCCCATAGACGTCGTTTAGTAAAATTGGAAGCTCCCGACATCCGGCCGCCTCTACTCGACTTCATCAGGTTCTATCTGTCCAATCGATATCAGAAAGTCATGGTCGATAATAGCTACTCGACACCTCACTCGATCACGAGTGGCGTTCTTCAAGGCACGGTTCTGGGTCCGCTATTCTGCCTTCATTATATCAATGATATCTCGATTGAACTCGAAAATTCGCAAATTTTTGCTTATGCCGATGAGCTCAGTTGTGTTTACTCATATTCTAAGGACACCGTAAACGTTTGTGTTCAAAAAAATAATGCCGATTTACTACGCTTAAGCAGGTGGGGTTCAGCATAGCAGATGGAGTTTTCATCATCCAAGTGTATTTTCAAGACATTTGGTCCTGCCAAACTTCCTGGTCCCATAATTTGCAGAATAACCCACTCTCAGAATGCCTCACCATAAAAAGACCTAGGTTTAAGTTATACAAATAAAGTTGCTTTATAGCCTCATGCAGACAGAATCTCTGCCAAAGCCGCGCAGATATGTCGATTCATATCGCATAATTTTTCCTTCCGGAAATGAAGCTAAGAATTTAACAAATGTTTGTTCTTCCAGTAATCGAATACTGCTGTCCTTTCTTTGGTTAAATGAACGACTGTAACCGTTATAAGATCGAAAATGTTCAGAGAGTTTTCACCCAGAATCTCTTCTTTCAAGTCGCACCCGGTAGTTCTTATACTCAGAGATGTCATCTGGCGAACATTAAGTTTTTGTGGTTAAGAAGACTCGAAGCTGGCCCCTGCTTCCTTTTCCGCATTAAATCTAGCTCCAATCTTCCGCTCATTGACACTCTCACTCCGAGGGATCGGTCTCGTGTCACGCGCACCTCCCCCATGGTGATTCCGCCGCCTCTCTGCACCACATCTAACCGCTCCCTCTTCTTTGCCTCCAAATATGCCTTCCTTTGGAATAATCTTCCGCCAGAAATTAGGTCATCACCTAAGTTATTGGTATTGAAGTCAAAATTACGCAAACATCTTACACCGGAAAGTATAAAGGCACTGTTAACGGTCTCATTCCCGAACACTCAGCTTCTTGATTTCGAGAAGGGTCCTCCTGGGATTTAGTGGTAGATCAAGTAAAAACTCTCAATTACGTCGTTAGAAACCCTGTTTTGAATTCGTTTCTAAATTCATTGCTATCACTCCTCCTCCACTGCGACGATTTTCGCGGTTCTTGATGTCATCTCCCGCATTTCGACCTCAAGCGGTCTGTCGACGCTCACGGCGGAACCCTCAGTATTCGCCGTCTACTAGTAGTTTGCTCGTACCTCCCTTGCCCACTCCTCGGCTGGGTTCGAAGCGTATTGTGGCCGATCGCGTTTGGGTTCCTCTCGTCTGGCCTCTTTGACGCCAATAGTCGCATCCGGCATATCAGTCCTGCCCTGACGATATCAGTTCTGAATCCCGTTTACAATACCACATGCTGACCAGTCCTGTCCGACGTGCGTACGTACCCCTCAAGGCTGACATTTATTTCTGCCCTGACGATGTCCGATTATAATCCGTCATATACTGCCACATGCAGACCGGTCCTGCCCGCATTTTTCTGCTATTATTATTATTATTAGCGAGGGTTTTTTCTCCCGTAAAATTAATCCATTCACTTTTAAATTTTTAAGTGGGGTTTTTTCACCGCTCGCTCATCATTTTTCTTAACGAACTGCCAATTCAGAAACTACGCATTGCATTTTATACAGATTCTGCCTACCTCGTCTAAAATTCTATGTAAATTTATTTTAACTTGCTTTGATGGGACCCCGACGGGTCTTTAATAATAATTATAATTATCATTACGCAGGTCTATGATGATGGCCCGTCGGCCTTGTGGTGGCACAACTACACGATTGCCCCATAGTATGCATCCGTCTTGTAGACTCAAGTGGTTCTGACGGTCGAAAAATTATTTTAAATCAGGGGAGGTAGAGGATGGCCAACCAGATTGCAAGGATTTTTTTGTCCGACGTAAAGAGGGTCTCTCACTGTCCATTGTCTAATTTGTTGATAGGCTACAGGTGCATTGACTAGTTATGTAACAGATTCGAGTTTTCAAAAACAGGTGTCGCGTTAATGCCATCGTCTACCGTGGGAAGCCTACTCAGCGCGTCAGTCACTACGTTTGCACTACCCGTAACGTATTTCATTGCATACGTGTAGGCAGACAGAATGAATGCCCATCGTTGCATTCTTGGCGAGGACGTCTTCTGTATCTCTCGTCTTTCTCCGAGCAGACCTAAGAGGTGTTTGTGATAAGTGTGAATCTCGAAAAGTGGGCCGAAAAGATACAGGTGGAAGCGATGTATGCCAAACATTATTGCTAATACCTCTTTATCTAGTTGCGAATATTTGGTTTCTGCCTGGGACATGGTTTTTGATGCGAAGACAGTCGGCATCTCCACACCAGAGGGCATTCGGTGTATGAAAACCGCACCTACGTCGTACGGAGACGCATCACATTTCAGTATGATAGACCTTTCGGGGTCATAATAAACTAGGATAGAGGAGGAGATAAAAGCCACGCTTGCCTGTTAAACAGTACTTTTTCGACCTCCGACCAGTTCTAGCAACGATTCTTTTCAAGGGGTCGATAAAGGGGCTTTAAAATTGTAGCCGACTGATTCATAAAGCGACTAAAGTGGGCGACCAACCCCAGGAACAGACGGGCGCGGCGCTGTATTCAGGGTTTTGAGTTTATGTTCGAGTGGATGGAGGCCAGTCCTATCCACCCCGAAGCCCAGATATTCCACCGAGTCGGCAAGGCAGGTACACTTATCTTTCCTGAGTTAAAAAACCTGTGCCAATCTGACTGAACCTGGAATTTAGCAGGCGGACCACGGTAGTGGGTAGCACAATTGTCACGAAATAGTTCCTTATGGTTTATCAAAATGGAATCTAAAGCCGGATTTGCGCAAACCCGATAGAAATAGGATAGTACAGAAGGCACACGTTTAATCTACTTCCGTCCGAGGAGATTTGGTTGCTGGATTCCACTCACGAAATGAACCGCCAAGTTATGAAGTTCTCCCTCATGCTCGACTTCGGCTGTAAAGACCCCTCGAACCTCTACCTTCTGTCCAGTGTAACTACGGAATGTTAAGATAGCCGGAAGAAGGGAAGGTACTTTCTGACGAGAGGTCTAATTCCTGAAAGTAACAGCTGAGCCAATATCGACTTCAAACTTCACGGGATGGCGATCAACCGGAAGCGTGATGTAGGGCGATTGGAGCGGGGCGTTGGCCGAAAACATTCGGAGTATTGCCTCGCCATCCCCAGCCGGATTGGGGTAGATCGCATGTGCGTTAGTGTTCGTCCGTCTTTTGAAGAAACACACTCATTAGATGTGGCCGAGTTTCTTGCAAAATTGGCATACCGTCTCCTGGTGTCTACAGTCTGACCACCGGATATGATGCTGACCTCAACGGCAGCTGAATGGTAGTTGTTTTGAAGGAGGTGACAGTCGCTGTTTTGGTGAACACCCAGCAGTGTTAATCAGGGAGACAGCCACTTCATATTCCAAGAATGATTTCACTCTATCAGTTGACTGATTCAGCTGCTTAAGGTTTTGCCGCATGCGCTCCTGATGACTGGCGATGTCACAGGCTCTCACCCATGACAAATCCCTCTTCTCTGATAAAAGATTTTCCCGAGCTTGTACATCATGCAGACCAACGATCAACTGCTGAACGAGCATTGCGTGTAAGATGTTGACTGCCTTGATCGCTTTATACCTACAGTCCTGGATGGCCAGAGTCAGATACGTAATAAAATCATTGACGCATTGATTGGATTCTTGACGCGTTTGACAAAACCGATAGCAACTGAGAAAGACGTCTTTTCCTCCCCAAGCTGACTCGAGTTTTGTGAGGGCTGTTTGCAGATATTTAGCCTCTTGTAAATTGAGGACAGCGGAATATCGTTGTCCTATTTCTCCGAGATTCGTCCGGAGGAGTTTTAAGTTAGATGAGACGTCTACTACAATCGTTGGAGACAAAATCGGAAGTAGTCAATGTAATCCTCAAATGTCCTCCTCTATTGCAACCACGAGTCATTTTGTGGTTTCTGGGTGTTCTTTGGCCAGAAGGGTAACGGTGTAGGCAGCAATAAAGACACGTTTGTTAGACTGCGCCGCCTATGTTATGTATGCAAAACAGAAGGTTGGTCGGAAATAGGGCGTGTACTGAGTACGATAGACAGCACAAGTGAGAAGGCTTGTGGAAACGGCTGGGTATATTGCAGGGGGGAATGTCATAGGCTGAAGGGTGGCAAATCGGCACAAAGAATGTCTGAACAGGGGTACATGACCTCGATCGTTCGCTTTTCACGCGCATATGGCACGATTTCCTGATAGTCCGGGCAGCATACGCTGCAGTCAGCTCCTTCGATGGTGTTTCACACTTCATGTTGTCTGTAAACGTGGCATCCACATTGTCGAACTCGTCAGCACAGTTGTCACCGTAAACGAGAAATAGTAATTAGGTGGACACCGAAACCTGTAGGAGAAGTTATTCAACGGGCATTTTTATCAGCATAATAACGATTGATAGAAAGCCTCATTTCCATTTGGAAATGGCGCTTAAGAGTCCACACCTCTGAGTTTTGTGGGAGATTCCGATGGAGATCGTCAGCAAACGTCCTAGTTAAGTCATTGACAATCGCATCCACACGATAGCCATGCTTCAGGATTTGTCTTCGTTATTCATGTGAGCAAAGAGAATATTTAAGACAAGACACGCCGTGGTGAAAGACGTGCCATGCAGAACGCAGCATGTCCACCAGTTGCAGGCATACCGGTCAGTGCGATTTAATAAGTCATCGCATGATTCTACCTGAATGTGATGGCCATCGGTGAAGTCTCCAATAATAGCAGCCAGCAATTTACTCTGATCAAAAACATGTAACTAACTAAGAAGTCAGAGCCACAACTATTCCACTAGGCCTATAGCGTGAGCCTAATTCATGTTAGGTTATGGCCAATCACTGATAACACAAATATCGATCGGTGTCGCTACGTCCAGTAGACTTGCGTAACTTATAACGACATCTGTAGGGGTCCTACTCTGAGTGCCTGTCTCAACACTAGGCTTCTCGCGAGTGCCTGCATGTATGCAACAGGGCTGCCCGGCGTTCACCCACTCGGCTTCCCAACCGGCCAATCAAATTCAAGGCCGAGCCGGACGTGAAATAGCTAAAGGCGTGTCGACGTATTCCTCGACAAGACACTTGGGACGCCGCTTTACTGGCCCCGGATGTGCCCTACCAACCGGCGTCCTTCTTCTCTTTCTATTTGGCACCAGGCCTGAAGGTGGTGGTAGCCAGGATCTCACTCACGACTAAGCCTTCTGTAATACATCCATGCGAAACAGCTAATGCGAGGATTTAACAACTCGAGTCTCAACCGTGCTTGTAAATTACAGAGGGCGTTCTTTCATCTGTCAGGGAGTTCTCCTCCTTCTGTGGACTTTTACTACATCATCGACACGTGCTCGCGTGCACACTGGTAAGTTGTCGAAAGAAAAATGGACATAGCTGATCCGCACCAACTAATTCATCGGACTTCAGCCGATAGGTAAAGATCCTCAGTAGTTGGAACCCACACGGAATGCTGTGGCCCCTGATCTGATTTAGGCGCAAAAGAAGGATGGGGAGGATGAGGTAACGTCCGTGAGTTAGTCTGAGTAAAGGGAAGTAAAAATCCGCTGCTTCATTTTGTGGTCGTGCGCCGATCCCCGTCAAGCGCGACACATTCAACCTCATATCAATGTCACCCAAACCACAACAACCGACAAATTCGCCTATGCAGGCACTACAATTTTAATGGTAGAGAGGCGCTCACCGATCGTGTTACGGAATTCACTCGTCCCGTTACGTCTTAGCTCTCTCCCTCGATTCCAACCAACAGCCACACAGCGGCGCGTAATATAGGCAGAGTAACATTACAGACAAAGACCCGCGAGAACGGAATGGCCATTTATGGTTTATTAGCCGTCGTCAGCCAGTCATACCTAACCCCGAAGTGTGGAACACCCGAGGCTCGATCTCGCGACCTGTTGGTTAGAAGTTCGACGCCTCTAACCACTGAGAGGGAGAGAGCCCTAAGGCACAACGGGACGAATGAGATCCGCAAGACTATCGGTGAACGCCCTTTACCATTGCATATTCCCGACCTCAATCGACAGGAAGAGCCCGTGGTTTAGAATCCCTGAACGAACCGGAATGTTCCACGTGTTCACCAAGCTAAAGAAAATCCAAATATAATTGAAAGGTCACCTCATGAGGATTGACGATGAGCGACGTCGTCGTGGATGCTCGCCAAGATGGCGGACGAAAATACTACAGACGCCATGCAGACCTTTCGCAAGCACCTGAAAATCGACTCGGTGAGCTGGGAGGACTTCAGTCAGGATCTGCGGGTCTGGAGAACTGCCGTGAAGACTGGAATAGACATCTTCGAAACCCACCGGATAGCCATTGTCAAGGCAAAAAGAGTGGCCCCAAGGGCCAAGAGCCAGCTCCTTTCATCCTGCACTTGCTGTCAACAAGCATCCCGCGCAGGTATCACCCTCGGCGGACATCCCCGGATCCCTTACAATAGCAACATGAAAGCTCCGTCTCCCGTTTCCGAAAACCCCCACTCTCACAGCCCCCATGACGGCCACTACCACCAGCGAGCATACTTCCGATGGCTCGCCGACCACCAGCAATTTAGGCTCGATCCAGACTTGTACCCATAGCAATAGCACCTGCACATCATGCACTAGTCTGGTCGGTAACTTGCGAACCCATCGGACTGAGACTGGCGGCCCAGTGCCTGGAGTCCCAAAATATATCTATCGTACGCGTCGCACCCTTAGACAAACACGGCATGGTATTTTTAGCCACATGCGCATCCATGAGAGCGGAATTCACTACAATATTGACAGGACAAACCCATCTGGCACACTTGAAAACCCGCCACCGTCGACACTACCAACTCCACCACTATCAGCTTCGCCATCACCAGCTCAGAGTTTATTTTAGGAGAAGAATCAGAGACGATTGATTCTGCTTCCTCATGGACTTGAGAGCACGTCAATTTTTGTGCAAAAACTGATTATCTTTGTCTACTTCTTCAGTCCAGACATAAAGTAATATCAAAAGATTCAAGTTGCCAATGAGTAAGACGTGTTACGCTGAAAGATACCGCATTACAGGAAGTGATGTGGGACAATTTGTTGATTGATAGTGAGCCTGCCAGTAGTATGATACGGATGGGGCTACTTTTCGTGAGGGTCGCCCCTGAAGGATGAGAAAGGCAAGGACTTCTCCCTCTGACCAGACATATTCTATCGGGCATAGTTAGCGGCAGAGTTGGATTTTTCTCTGCTCGTCAGCCTTAACCCAGAAAAACTCCCCTGCGGAAGAACCCTTGCTGTGTAATTGGACCCGGGCTCCAAGCAGACCTCAGGACGCACTGGTTGGATCAAAAACATGTAATGTGCGACGTAATAGTTGAGGGACACGAAAACTAGCCACCTGATCGTCTCACAACACATCTGGATTCCAGGAAAATTCGCACATAGGCAACTTGTTGCTGAAACTGAAGGGGGCTACAGGAGGCACCGTTCGCATGTTTTCCGTGATACGAAGTCAGAGTTCCTGTCTAAAAGCCGAGGACTTGGCATCGTCTCGATTGCAATTAGGAGTCACCTGATTGTTGCAACGAATCTACCTCTTAGCAAAAAAATGTACGGCAGATAAACGCACATTCTCAGCGGCTCGGAGGCCTGCGCTAGAGAGTATGCCTGAGGGGGAAATTACGGTTGCGACGGGTCTACCGTGGTGACGAAACGTCCGCAGAAATATGTATAGATCACCACTTTTCTGGTTCAACTAGTGTGTCCATTGTGGTTTTGAAACTAGGTTTCAGTAAAGATTTTAATAAGTTCAGATGTCGTAAGTCTGACCCCGTCACAATCCGACTGAAACACGCTGCCGACATGCGGAAATTCAAGTCGGAAAGCAAACTACTTACGCGTCTAAGTGTCTTCTTCAGGAAAAGGTAGCTCAGGCTACGCGGAGAATTAAAACTGCACACAAATACATGCCAATCAGGAAATTTTTGAGTACATCGAGGAGTTTCCGCCGAAACAGCCTCACACCGGTTAAAAGCCGCGCTGACCTGCTATTTCGCCGACAAACCCAGAGGCATTATGCCACAATACTTCTTCTAGTGACCTATTTACCTTTTTGGGGATCAACGAAACCAGGGGGGTGTGGCCTTTACTACTGCCAACTGATCGATAATTCTTACTGAGAGCCTCGCCGCTACTTCGTTTCGCTATCTCCTTAACGATCTCTTCAGTAGACGGTAAGTCGCAGTCACATCTGGAAGCTGGGACGTCTTCAAATTGTACGGCAATTGAGGGGCCGAGCCGGCCGGATTCAGAAGTCAGAAAAAATATTCATCCAACCATGGAAAAAACTTCTGACATACGCGCCATCATCACACCTCGGCTGTTTCCGACCATTGAGGCAGACGGACTAAAAGACCAACATATCCTAGAAACTTGATTTCGCCTTCTGTCTTACCATTAAATAAATATTTCGTTGTGGTCGTTCCATGCGGAGCGCGCGGCCTTAGTGTGTGGGTCCCCGGGATTCAGATAACACCAAGGGCAATTATCATTGGCGTCAGGATCCTCCAAGCGGTCAACACCGTAATTCTGCGCAACCTGTGTCTTCTAAAGAACAAGTAGTTTAGACTGTAACCGAACCCTCACAATAGAGTTGTCGGAGGTATTTTCGACACCGTGTACCGTGCGGGAGTCTGGCGCTGATGTGGCCCAGACTGTTCGGACAACTATATAGCTGACTCGAATTCGAGCACAGCCATCATGCAGGGCAATTGAGTTTTTTCAATGTTGGATGAAAGTACTTTTAATGAACGAGCGATGCGACGGAAATACCTTGGTGTGTTTCCTGACATTCGTGTAACGTCCCCCACTGCGTAAAGATCAAGGAGCCACCCTGCGGTGTCTCACGACGACAATTGGGCCATACATTAGGACTAATAGTGTTGACAACGTAAATGCAGCTCTCAGTGGTACCGGTTCCCAACGTAGAAGTGAAAATTTGTCCCGAACACCCGGAGCCGTTATGCCACCATGTCGACCAGAGTTATCGATGAGGCCACCGTGAGAGGGAGTGGAGCTATACTTCTGGGCCCGGTGTTATTATTTGCTGCGCGGGACGTGGCCTGATCGGTATACTTAGAAGGCAGACAACGCCCAGTGTAACGCGTCAAAACTCACGTGTTTGGGCTGCGATTCCGGTACAAAATGTTATATTGCATGAGACAAACAGCTTTTTATTCCTTCCTATGAGGTCAGGTTGCATGATTATCATCCGATTCGCTGGCGGAGACCCAAAAGCGTCAGCTGCCACGGACGTCGTGATGAGTCGAGTTGTGACTCCGGAAAATGTATAACAGATAATCTTGGATTTTATAAAATTTCGGCCCCCGAATCCCAAACGTGTCCTTCGCATCAGAGTCCGGCTACTAAGACAGTGATAACGCGAAACAGGTGACGGCGGTTTATGCTTGCATGTCACAATGTCGTATTCTGTCAGTACCGCCGCTGACCGTGGTGACCGTTTATTCGTCAGAGGCGGTCTCGTCTACTAAGCAGCCCACCCTCACTAAAGACTGTTCCACTGTCCACCAAGTGTGGGTGCGCCAGCCGACAGATGAGCCCCGTGTCCCTGTTTCTTCTATCTTTATTATCCAACCACGATGGCGCCATGTCGGAATCTTAATATAAGTGACATTCCCAATCGTGTGACGAAAATATTTAGTGGTGACAACACTCGACATCTAACGAGACTACTCCCTTATCGCAAAAAATTATCAAATCATAAGGCTGTTATCAGTGGTTAGAAGGATGGAGACGCTACCGCTTGAACAAGCACTTCGTTAACAAGTAACTCGCGTCCCGGCGATCATGTCTCCCTAACCGCGTCCTTGAGCTCGCCTTTTCGATTGGACAGAAAATACCTAGGGTAGTGTTTATGAATCTGCAATCACTCACTACTCTGACATCTATTAACATACTCCGTTAGTCCTAGCAGCAATCGGAATGGTATCGCGGTATCAGACATCAGGGCTGGAACGGTCAGGAACATGAACCAAATAGAGCGACCGCCCGAAATGATAATCGAAACGTTGGTGTTGTGAGTCTTTAGCTTTCATGTAAGCCCGCAAGAGGGAAGTCGGCGTTTTCGTGTGGTCATTGGTGAATGCCTACCTACAGAGAGAGGGATATCGAACAAAACAGAAGGCGAGCGGTAACCTGCAAGACGCTCCCAACCGTGGCCCAGTTTTGGGACCTCAAAAAAGCCAAAAAAGAAAAAAACCTCTGCCCAAATCAGAACACTAAAAGCGCTAACGATAAAGTGTGATCCTTTAATATGGAAACTGAAAATCACTGTACACGGGATGGAGAAGAAGGCATTTGAAGGGAAGGGTAGGATAAAACGATTCAACTTTTATGACAAACGGCGTTTCCGAGACTCACGATACTGATGGCGCCGCTCTGCCGCCAGTGAACTCAGTTCGGGGTTGAAAGCGGAATTAAAGGGGAGCTGGCGCTCATCCACTGGTTCTTCCTCCTCCTTTGTAGAAGACTGTTTTACGGTCGACAAGCCCATCGATCGACAAATAAGGACGGCAGCTCTTTCGCGTTCAGCACGTTCTCTAGCAAGGCGCTCCGCCCGCATTTTCTCTAACAAGCTGTTCTTGCTGTTGGAGGTGCAAGGCGTAGTCGGGCCTGTTGAATTCTGGTCACGAAGATCGGATTTGGAGGATTGCAAGGACGTATGGCCAGTGGTCGATGAAGCTTCGCCAGCGCGTGAGATGCCGGTTCGGCCGACCTTTTGCACATAGGAAAAGATTTAGTCTAGTATGCATATTTATGCACCAGACAATAAAATTCCTAGCCGGAGTAAACAGAACAGCTATAAGATTGTAAAACTGATATAGGAAAATCGATGTGACCGGCCAAGTAGCTATCAGGCCAGAAGGTCCCAGAGGCCCATTCAGAACATTAAGGCGACAAATATTTTTATCAAATATGTAAGTTCTGTCAAAATAACCTAGCCAAAAGCAGCATATTAGTACGCTCAGAGTCCAAATGGCCTGACGGGCGTGGCAAGAGCACCACCCTACAGCCCTGAACTCCTACCAGGAAAACGGACAGTGGCGGAGTGGCCTTTACATAGATCCACTGCAAGCCATGATGAATGTTGTAGATGTTGCAGATAAACGCAAAAGAGATACTTCAATTGTTCCAGTACGGCAAGACTAAGGTGGCATAGACTATGGGTGAATGGCGGGCACGAACACGGGCAATCGGCAGTCCACTGGGGTTTATCTATCGTATGGTTTGTCAATACATGCATATCAGTCGTTTTCTAGCCGACTGTTCAATGGTACCGGCAATTTTACGTTGCCCCACGATAGATCCACCACAAGCGAATTCAACACGCATCCATAATAACGTGAGAGCGCTTACGTTTGGGTTTTTAATGTCGTCTGGAAAGAAGGATGGGTATGCGTTGATACAACTTGCGGCTGCGGCACGCTCCTTCTTTTCCATTAATAACTGCATCTCCCGTCTTTGGGCGAAATTCTCCTCGACTTTTTTCATGGCACATAGGGGATCCAAACGACTTTTCTTCTTTAAGTCAATTTCCTCAGAACTAAAACGGTCAAGTTATTCTGAATCTTGGCATACACAGCCACTGGGACTTTGTTCGACTTTTTTCGACGTAGGGGGACCTCCGACCACCAAGGCTTCTCAGAAACTTTGCCTTCACTAGCTTCGCCTAGATAACGAAGCAAGCCTATTTTCTTTTCATATGCTTCCTTCGCCTCCTTCTTTTCCGCTTCATACTCATCATTTGTGGCATTAATATCCCGCTAAAAGTTAAGCATTTTAGACGGAGAGGAAATGGTCGTAACGTTCTCCTCCGCATCAGCGAAAAGTCGAAGCGTTTGCCCTGCACTCAAAGTAATTTCACCTCCAGGCGAATTCTTTGATTTTTTTCGAAGATAGTCCGCCCTTGCTTCTTGTGTCTGCAGAAGCTAGAAAACGAGAACAGAAAACCTACAGCTATTAAACTTCGAATAGCATCTGTTTGTTTCTTATGCCGGTCTTTCGCCTCATCGGCCTCTACGCGCGCGGCGTTGTCTTTGTTTTTAACATGCCACCTAAACAGTTAGACAGTCAACGATGATACCGTTTCTTTGGCAAAATATTCATTCTAGGAGCTGCGGTCGAACGCTGCTAAACACACAACCAAGACACCAACGAAGAAGATTTCTGAGAACACAGAAAAACAAGCATGGTGCGAGTTGCAGTTCGTCCAAAGTTTTGGTCAAAGGGTATACATTATTCTGGATATTTACGATTTTTTACATGCTCTGCCCCTCTTTAGCGTCCTGAAATGTCCCTGACTTTTGTCTTAAGCCACTAGTGTTTAACATAGATCTTGTCCTGCTGCCTACGAGACATGCTCGCATAGGATCCTAACTTAATCTTCTCCGCTGACACACGGCAAATAGTGGACTTTTAAAGCAATTCTTTGGAAACGTTTAGCTAAAATCAAAAAACATTGTTGCTGCCTGCCTCATAAAGCTCCTTAAAATCTTTTTTCTCGAAGTGCAGTGTTTGTGGAAATTTTACGCAGAATAAATTAATGGTCTTAGATAACTCTTAGGTAGGATGAAATAAACAGGAATAAAATAGGAGGATGCAATGAAAGAAGATAAAGCGCGTTGGTTTGTCGGAGACGTATTTGGGCTCCAAGCGCGGCAAAACTAGAAAAGATCGTGCAAAAGACAAAAAAACTGCCGCAGCAGGAAGGACTGTTTTTTAGGTTTTGACAGCATGAACAAGTGAACCGTTGTTAGGAAAGTAAATATATCAAGCCAAGTCGATCACTTTGGAGAATAATGTGCACTCAGTAGACATATTGCGCGGCCGCAAATGGCGGGTGAGACGCTCTCAGTATTCATGATTGTGTCTAAACGAAGGGATGAAATCAACACTGACAGCCTTCTTATTGCCCTTATTTGTCATAGTAAGAGTCGTGTAGACACGCCTGTTCTGTTTCGCAGTGAGATTAAGTATTAGGTAACGTAAAACATATAACACATGGTGAAAGGAACAAACGAGAGTCTTCACTTACATGAAGTTATTTAAAGATATCTATTTATAGGTCAACTTGGAGAGATGGGTTAAAGAACATTATGCAGGACCGTTCAAATCTAACGTTATACAGAGAAAGTGAAATCTTTGGAATTGTGCGTAAACGCTGTTGCAGCGCTGGTCAATATCCCGGGAGCACCAGCATTGCGGAGGTAATAAATTGAACATTCGCAAATGACGCGGCACGCAAAATGATATCGACGCTTGCAAATTTAGGAAGTTAATATTTGAGCTTGATCGCCGATTTGCATTCAAACTGATAAGTAGCGGTTAACAAAGTAGTTCTATTTCCTCTTATAGTGTGCATATACAAGTATTTATTTACTTGCAAGATACTTGTGTCGCGACCCCACCTCGATTGCTGGTCCCAGCCTAGGTCTGTCGCAACTTTGCATCCGCGTTCACGCTATAATGTATGTATCCGTTGATCTACGTAGATCAACGTAGGGTTATGGGTGTTCATCGATCATAAGTCAAATAGTTAAACCTGCCGTGCGGAGAACTAGGAAAGAAATAATACTGGTAACGTAAATTGGGGGTTAATATCACGTAGAGCGTGGCGTCCCCCTGCGCGTTTATTTGAGGACGGGGCCAGACGGGGCTGGGCCCCGCCTAGCCCCCGGGGCCAGACGGGGTTATCGCGTCCCTAGCCCCGTCGTAGCCCCGTCATAGCCCCGCCCAAACGGGGCCCAGCCCCGTCTGGCCCCGGGGGCTAGGCGGGGCTAGACGGGGCTGGTGCTAGCAGGGACCCTACCCTTAGGGTGAACATCCCTGTTCCTCCATATCACTTTTGAAGCGGTTTTTTCTCCAGGATATTTCCCTTCAGACCGCGAGTTGTCTGGACTCTCCAGCGCCTTCAGTTCGGATGTTTTTCACTGCCTCGCTCAGTGATGACGCTTTCAATTAAAAGCGTACAACCTGAAATTCGTGTTCATTTTTGTCACAAATACTGCATGTGAAAGGAGAAATCAATCGATGTTTTGGCTGATTTTGGATAAATAATTTCGACCAAACTGGGGAAGCTCGGCGACCTCGGCGAGATTTTAGACAACGACAGCAAAAATAGGGCTTGAGTACACTAAACGCTCTAGGCACCGGAGCTACGAGGTTCCACCGGAAGCTATAGATTTAATTACATTTTCGTCAATGTGGTCACCAAGCCTATCGCTATATATAGAATTCATGAAGTTTTATTCGGTAAGGCGACTGCCCAACCGATCTCAGAAAAATCAGCGAATGGAGTAGTCAATGGCAGATGCCCTTTTCACCCGAAAATGCCATCTCCTGATCTTTGGCCCACAAAAACCTCCCCCTATAATATTCGACGGAAATTAAATAACGGAAGCCCAATCGATGAAAGAGTTAGGTCTCAGCTTTAAAAATACCCTTAACTTATCTCCCCACTTCCAACGAATATCACCGAAAGCCACGCGCCTGTGCGGACTCAAATGTAAAAATTTCTCCTTAAATGCACCAAGAATGCAGCTTTTCAAGATGTACGTCTTACCTCTCCCAGATCATTACTCAGTTTTCTTCGGAATAGTGTCCTCAGGCGGCCGAAAGAAACTAGAAGGCATTCAAAGACGTCTTACTAAATTTTTGTCCAGAAGTTATGGCACCCATGGTTCATAACAAGGATATTATAAGGATCCCCAAATTCAACAAGTCCCAACGGTCAGATTTCTACGCCATAAGATATGCCACTATCTGGAATTCTCGTCCAAGTTCTATTCGGAAAAGTCGAAACCTAGTCGAGTTTAAAATAGAAACTAAGAAGTTCCTTTTAAATCATGATGCACCTTTATTTTTGAATGAGGTAGGATATTTTTCAGGTCAGGTCTCTGGTATATAGTTTGGTCCAAAGGGCTCTGATGCTGCCAGCTGCTTGAATAATACCGGAACATAGCGCTAAAAACAATCAAATCTATGAAAGACAGCATCATTGATAAGCATAAAACAGATAGTGATATTCTTTCCTCCCTTCCTCGTTTCCATCAGCTATGCCACCTGACACTAAATATCCATTAAAGAGCTAATAATTGTTTTGTATGCAAAACAGAAGGGTAGTTGGAAATAGGGCGTGTACTGAGTACGACAGATAGCAAAAGTGAGGAGGCTTGGGGAAACGGCCAGGTATATAGTAAAGGGGACTGTCATAGGCAGATGGGTGGCCAATCAGCACAAGGAAAGTGTGAACATGGGTCATGACCTTGATCGTTTGCTTGTCACGCGTTTGTGGCATGATGTCCTGACGGTCCGGGCAGGATACACTGCATCCCTCCACCCTAAAGTGGAGAGTATGAGGGGGAGTGGAGGGGGAAACATCAAAGATAATGGTGGATAGTTAGACAGTGTGCTACTAAGATTCGTCCTCAAAGCGTTGGACAGGTTTGCGGATTCGGGTCGATCTTCTCAGGGTGGTTTTTTCGACCTCTGCGCCGCTTTGTGTAGTCACTGGCTCCTCTGCCTCCAAGCCAGTGCCGGTCGGGTTAGAAGGAGGAGGAGGAGGAGGAGGAGGAGGAGGAGGAGGAATATGCGCCTCGGTCGGTGGCGTAGTGCTCTGTGCATGCAGTTGGTGTTCAGTCCTCGGGATGTCACGATACCTATCAAGTGTTGCTGTCAGTTCGAACTTGCAGAACTCCCCACTTACTGTGTCCGTTTGGCTGCGAACTTGGTCCAGATTTTGACGCACATTTCTCCCATCTTCTAACTCTAATTCTATTGTTTGACACTCGCTTGTTCGAACTACCGCCGGACACCAGTTCGTTTCGTGTTCCAGTCTCGTTTAGACGCTTTCGTTAGGCACGGCGACTTGTGGTCGGGTGTCAAAATCATATCGTGCTTTTATTTACGGCCGCTTTGCAATGACTCTATCATGCGTTGATTGATTAAGCAGGTCGAGTCGTGTGCGCAGCTGCCGCTTGAACATCAGTTCTGTAGACGAACAACCGGCTGAGTCGTTTAAAGTTATGCGATAGCTGAACAGAAAGCGTGGCAACTTGGTGGCCAAGTCCACTTCCGTCTGTTTGGCTAGTCCATGCTTTATTGTCTGGACTGCACGCTCTGCGAGGCCATTAGAAGCAGCGTGATACAGGGCAGTAGTTAAATGCCTAATTCCGTTTTTTCCATGAATTCTTTAAATTCTGCACCAGTGAAGACCGGGTTATTTTCTAAAACGACCATTTCAGACATGCTAAAAGTAGAAAAAACGGTTCGTAACTAGTTGAATGTAGTTCGTGAAGAACAGGAATTTCCTGTCAGGATCGCATCAATCCATTTAGTGTGGGTGTAAACTACCACCAAATCCATATGGCCTTGGAATGGCCCGGAATAATCGAAGTGTACCCTCCTCCACGGCGGGTTCGGCCAGGCCCAATGCTTCAGAGGAACCTTCGGTAAGGTCTTCTGCGTTATTTGGCACACGTGACATGTTTTCACCACGTTTTCTATATCTGCGTCAATTTTGGGCCACCAAACTTAGCTGCGGGCGAGAGCTTTCATTCTAACTGTACCACGATGGGCATTGTGTAGGTCTCTGAGGATGGCCCGTCGGTCTTGTGGTGGCACAACTACACGATTACCCCATAGTATGCATCCGTCTTCTAGGCTTAACTCGTTCTGACGGCTGAATAATGGAAAAAAATCAGGGGTGGTAGAGGACGGCCAGCCAGACTGTAAGGCTCTTTTTACCGGAATTAGGAGAGGGTCTCTCGATGTCCACTATCTAATTTGTTGACAGGTTACAGGTGCGTTGACTAGATTCTTCAAAAGATTCACGGTCTCAAAAACAGGTGACCCGTTAATGCCATCGTCCTCAATATGAAGCCTACTCAAGGCGTCAGTCACTACGTTTACACTACCTGTGACGTATTTTATTGCATATGTGTAAGCAGACAGGGTGAGTGCCCATCGTTGCATTCTTGGCGAGGACATCTGCTGTATCCATCGTTTTTCTCCCAGCAGACCTAAGAGGGGTTTGTGATCAGTTTGAATCTCAAAGGGTCGACCGAAAAGATACAGGTGGGTTACAGACAGCTACGTGGGGACCTGATACAAGCTTTCCGCATCGTGCGCAATCAGGGCTGCTGCCTCGCGTTTGGAGACTTCTTCGAGTTGGCGACTACGACTAACCTGAGAGGCCATCCACTCAAACTGCGTGTGGCTGGTGTCCGGCTAGACACCCGAAAGTTCTTCTTCTCCAACAGAGTGGTTGCAGCTTGGAATGCCTTGCCTGAGGATGTTGTTATGTCAGGCTCGGTAGATACTTTTAAATGGAGACTAGATCAGCATTGTAGCGCGCACCACAATAACGCCGGACTACGGCCACCTTGACAGCCAACGCGGTCAATTTAGTGTTATAACGATGCTATTACCAACATTTAAGTAATATATGTTTATGTTATTTATTAAGCATGGGCCACGTCGCACACCGCTGTTCGCATTCACCACGTTGCCTGTAGACTAAACAATTTTACTTCTTTTCCCGTGTCTTAAGTGTGCCTCAACTGTCCGCTGTATTTTGACCAACAAAGCAAGTTAATGTGCCTCTAAACTCTGTTAAAGCATGACATTCTGTGTTCATCTGTACAGTTTTTGCTATTCCCCTCGCATTTCTTTCATGTTACTTCCTTTCCATTTCCTCCATATATATCCTCTGCATGTAACCAATAGGGATTTCAAAGGTACACACCTACTTTCCCTGAAATATACTGATACTGATACTGATAATGTGGGCCAAACATCATTGCTAAGGCCTACTTATCTAGTTGCGACTAGTTTGTTTCCGCCTGCGACATGGTTCTTGATGCAAAGGCAATCGGCATCTCCGTAGAAGAAGGCATTCGGTGTATGAAAAACGCATTTACGCCGTACGGAGACGCGTCACATTTCAGTATGATAGACTTTTCGGGGTCATAATGAACTAGGACAGAGGAGGAGATAGGAGCCGCCTTGCCTGTTAAAAAGTTCTTTGTTCGACCTCCGACCAGTTTCAGCAACGATTCTCTTCAAGTAGTCGATAAAGAGGCTTTAGAATTGTAGCCGATTGATTAATAAAGAGACTAAAGTGGGTGACCAACCCAGGAATGAACGCAATTTACTAGTATTGTTGGGGCGCAGCGCCGTCTTCATGGCTTTGAGTTTATGTTCGAGTGGATGGAGGCCAGTTTTATCCAATTTGAAGCCCAGATATTCTACCGAGTCGGCAAGGAAAGTGCATTTATCTTTCCTGTGTTTGAAACCTGCTTCTTCTAAACGTCCTACCACGATGTTTAGAGTCTCCAGATGACTATGTTCAGATGGGCCGGTGATTAATATATCGTCAAGGTGTGCGCAAATGTGAGGTATATCCTTCACGAGGTTATCAATCAAGCACTGAAGTAAACCGGGGGCCAAACTTACTTAGATCATAGTAAACAGTCGACCACTACTCCAATAATGTCTCATTCACAAGAGCAATGCGATACATGATTCAGTATTATTTCGATAGCTTTGACTGGGACTTACCACTGGATGTTTCTTACTTCTAATATGTATTCATCTTTTCCAGTTCCTATTTTAGACAACTACGGCTAGCCTCCTGACAAACACGGACTAACTGTGTGACCGACTCTTAGCAGCTGGCCACAGAGACTGAAAACCGGCAACTAGCAGACACCCAAATTTATTCATCTCGGAAATAATTTCAAGGTCAGGCCGATATCAGAGTCCTTCAATTTCCATGAAGGACATATCATTTATGCCCCCAAAAACTACCAAACTGCACACTTCAATTTTATATTGTACTTATCGTTCTTCTTTTAAAACTTCTGCGATTATTTTGGCTTAGAAGTCAGGTTTTTTTAACTTAAAACAAACTCTCAATTCGCGCTCTATTGGCGAAACAGACACCCAAAACAAATGAAGTCAAAGTGCAGTCGAAATGAATGAGTTTGGTTTGGGTTTTTTCCTGAGTTCAAATGAGACTGAAAGTGCCTAAGAGGTGCTATAATAAACCTATTCTATTCTACTAATATAGGATCCACCTGTTAACCAGACTCACCGCCGTCATCATTTTTGTGCTCGCAACACCCAGGCGAAATGTAAAGCGGATATTTTCCAAGGGTCTACTGTCTCTATCATCTATTATTGCATCAGAGGACTAAGGTATACAAGTGCAGTTGTCTATCTCCTGATTACACTACAGTTCATTTCTTGTTTTCCACATCATATGAAAAGCCTTACTAAGACCAACAAAGCGCCCCATTCGCAAATTAACCCTAATTACTATGTCTTGGAAAACCCAATATAACTAATCGAACATTGGATTGTGAAATTAAACTTTAAAGTGCGATCCACTGGCGAGCCGGTTTTGAACCCGTGGGTTTTTACAGTTCGACCAATCACTGTATTATCAGTTGAAGCGGTAGCAATTACTTACGTGGGAAATAGCAAATTTTATAACCCGGCAACATCTCATACACAGGGATTTGGGAACCGCAAATGCTTATATGAAAAATAGTAACAGTGAGAACAGAAAAATTTGTGGTTAATTCATAAAGTGTGTGTGTAGAGGTGTTTCATACGAACCAGTCGCTCATACGGCGACGTGAAGTTTTCCCCACTGGCACAGAGGCGCGTAGAGTAATGTTCAGTTTTGCATCGTATAAAAACTGGGTAAGATCGCAGTTGGTAACCATGCCCACTGAAACCCCAATGGTGCCTACTGGCTCGATTTCAGTAGGTGTGATTACGTCCTCATTATGCTTCTAATGCCGGAGAGGGAAGAGGGACGGCAACCCTCCCACTTACAGTTTGACAGCCACAGACGAACATATCCCGATACTTGTTTTTCCTCTGTGCGTTATACTGCTTGTGGTAACTTAGATTCATTGTAGTGGCACAGCCCTAAGCGGACTGTCGCGGGTCACCGCTTTACGGCGTTACAGGCTATCTGCCTGTACCGATGACGATGACATTTGCCTTGTATAGGCTTCTATTGGACGAGATTACTTTCGATTACCCCATCCCTCCACTTCCCTATTTTATTTTTCTTTTTTACGCCAGCATGCCGTTTACTGCTCAACTTCGCATTCATTCGTCCGGGCACAGAGTCTGACCACACCGTCTCCACGATTTACCTGTGTCCCTCCGTCACTTTACCCGAGACCCCTAAGGGAATATCGCGTGATCGTGCACCAAAGGACAGCCAGAATGCCGACGGGGCGTCTATCGATACTCTACCTCTTTTTCAG
>CACRXP010000005.1:959800-978467 GCA_902702965.1 Spirometra erinaceieuropaei
TGTCTCGTGCTGACACTGAGCACAAAGAAGGAGTCGGCACTCTCCTGACCGTCAGTAGGATCTGGAGTGTTATAGATCAGAGAGAGATGCACCGCAACACAGGTGGCTTTCGTTGGTGATGATACCTCCCACCTGACCTCCTCCGACCCTGCCCGACTGTGATAGCCCAGCTCCACCTGCTGTGAGATGTGTGTATTCGTCCGATTCACCACTATCTCCTTCGTCTTCAAATTCTCAGGCAGAACACTAGCCGTCACTACGGTGGAGGCCTCTCGTCCAGAGGAGGCCGATGCGACGGTGGAAAGATGCAGTTGGCCAGCAGCATGTGCCAGCGCTCTCAGAGCCACAACAGTGTCCTGCGTTGAGTAGAATCCACCCTGCTCGTTCTGCTGTGCCGACAACCAACGGATGATCGGCAGCAGTTGAGAGATGGACTGAGACTCCGCGAGAGCCAGGTACGCGTAGCCCGTCGTCTCGACTTCGGAGGCGGGATAAGCTGTATTCTCATCATTCCACCATCGCAGCGCTCCGCTTCGGGACGTCTTTACAGTGGCCCTGTTGACCAACTCCCTCAAAACAAACTCCCTCTTTTCTATTAACTCACGTGGGTTAGAAAGACGTCTGAGAGCATAGGCCACCTTGGCAAGGGCTCGTAGAGGAATTTCGGAGACATTATATGAATCTATCCTGTCCAAAAGACATCGACTTGCCGACTCCATAGTATTAGCGTACGTCTGAGATTTCGTTTCTCTCACAGTCACTGGAGCGTCAACCAGTGCTGAAAGAACATACGAAGTTAGAAGAAGGTCCTTGAGGAGGCTTGCCTTCGGAGACCTGTCTGTGACATGCATATCCGACTGAAACACTCGACCATACTCCGCAAAGCAGCCATCCGTACGTTGCACTGACCTGAGAAACTCGAAGGCCGTTGACAGCGTGGGGTGGAAGTCCACTTTGGCATTTCGCAATTTTTCCACAGCTTTCTCCTGCAGCAACTGCTCAGCCTCGCTGAATACGCCAAAAACAAAGGCCGTCAACCAGGTACTGCCGATTCCGTGCGATTGACCGAAAGTTGAAAATGAACCATTATCATGACGATAGTTGAGCTGATTGGTGTACCCACTGCCGATGTAGCCAATCGCTGTCTCTGCTAATTTCTTCGTTTCGGCATCATGCAAGTCTGCCGCCGCGACCAAATACTTCAGCACGTAAACACTTGGTGCCACCTTTACCATATTCTGTTCGCCACAGCCCGTTGGTAGGCGAACCAGGTTATCCAGATTCTTCACTGCCTTGCCGAGAACATTCCCACTCACGGAGACATAGCTGCGCAGTGAATCCTCCACTATGTCTTCAGGCAGATTTAGCTGCATTACCTCCTCCAACGACTTTTTGCCCTCGGAAAGGCACAACACCCCACCCACGTTCGTCTCTGCCTCTACACCCTCCGGCACAACGAGGACGGAACGTCTAACAGCATCGGCCACTGAGGTCATGGCTTGTCTGGCCGTAGACCCTTCGCTGCACATGGCCGATCCCAACTTTGCCACAGCCTCCGCTGTCACATTCAATCGTCCCAACTTCTGTGGTTTCAGAGCCAGAGTGAATGTGACCTTGGAATCACCCTGACACAGGCAAGTGACAAACTCCGAACTGCCGACCAACTGCCAGTCCTGGCGATCGACTGCCACCGACACGAGAACCTCGTAACAGGCCTTCTCGTCTGCAGTTCCATTGGTTGACGCGTGTGGCAACATGAACACGCTGACCGGCAGGTGTAAGACCTCCTGTCGTTTGGCCTTCACCGGGGGTGTGAATTCGACGTAGAAGGGGAGCGAGACAGTGAGCGTCTCAGGCTCCAGTCTGGGTGGCATCCAGAGTCCGAGGTTACGCGTGAAGCAGAGGGCCGTGAACTCCCATCTGGTGATGCTGTCTGGAGCAGTTAGCTGTGTTGCATATTGTCCGGCTTGGTCAAGTTTAATATGGTCAAACAGCCAAACTTCCGGGAAGAATTCACGCAGCCGGGGTTTCGAAAATTGATTAAACACCCTCGACTGAGCAACACTCATACGCTCAACTGAAACCGAGTTTAGGACTGATCTATGAAACATGGGACAAACAGTATACCTCTCAATCGCCTTCATAACGGGGGTTGAATGAATATATTCTAGTCCGATTGCATTAAACGCGGCCTTCGTACTGTCGACGGAATAGTCGCTATAGTAGGGATGGCGGTTATTTTGAAGCTCGTCTGTATACTTGTTCAAGTCAATCAGGGTCTCCTTAAATCTCTCAAAGTTCTTCAACGAAGTGTCAACAAGACGCACAATGCACGAGTTTTCCACACTGGAAGTGTCTGAGCTTCTGCCGATCGGCACGCTCAGTTGCAGACCAACCCCCTCTCCGGGCATGACTGAATGCTTCTTGAAGTTGTTTCTGGCGAACGACTTCGCCTGGGACTCGAACATGGCTGGCGTCGAACAAAGTTTCAGATTCTCGATTTTCAGAAGATCGGAGATTAATTCGTAACCTCCCTGCGAACTGGCATTCACGCTGTTGACATAAACGACCGCGCTGAGTGATGGTCCAAAGCTGGAATCCATTTCAAAGCTCGCCTCATGCATAAATATCGTCCTGCGAACATCACTTTCCTTTGTGCTGGGAGATGTCACATGCGAACTAGGTCCTTCAGTAGTAGTAGTGGGAGGGGCGTCCGTTCTGTCCAGTCTCTCATAGTCTACTACTGCCCCATCACAAAGGTAGCCAGCATAGCCAGCTTCGCATACACAGTCGCCACCCTGCACACATCTCCCATGAACGCAGCCCCGACGCGGTACACAGGTCTCACATCTCTCGCCTGTCCAACCCACCTTGCAGGCACACCGTCCTGGCGCAACACATAGGCCACCCCTACCACACTGTCCTTCTGAGCAATGCGGCGTCAGACAGTTCTCTCCAGTCCAACCCGGCAGACAACTGATCTCACCCACCTCTCCCGGCCGAAAGCCGACATTGCAGGTGTAGTGTCCCAGATCACTATCCTCGTCAGAGCACACGTAGCCCGAAAACGCAGGTAGCAGGATTGCGGACCGCTGTGTTGGCACACCTCGCGAGAGATACTCGAGGAAAAGCGTCTTCCCGGCTAGCGGTGCATTGACCACGATAGAAAGGTTGAGCCATCCAGGACAGTTCACTGGCGAGTCATCGTTTATACTCCTTACCTTGAGGGCCAGGCTGCTCAGGGATTTCCAGCGTCTCAAAGATCTAGAAGTGTGGAAATTTGCGTCCCTCATGAGTGGCTCCCAATACGGACGGATCATGCGTTGGAAGAAAGGCGAGGTGGTAGTCGTTGTGGGCGTGACCATCGTTTCATCACGTACCAAGTCCACTTTAACCTCCAGGTCTCTTTCACTCTTTACTGGTGGCAGAATAAAAGATGCAACACCATCGACATTTAGCGTCAATTCTTTGAAATATATGTTCGGATTCAAATCATTCCCGCCTCGAAACCAGGTGCCACATGGATTGCGTTTTTCAAACACTGTTAAGTTGGCCTTCATCGAAGGACTACTTGTAACAGTACTCATCTCAGTCAGACGTACCTTGCCATGAATGGGCAAACCTGGACGATATGCGCGATCCATTTCTAGACTGAGCTTGGGAGCACGAAAACGACGAATGTTCGCCTGACCGAATTGAGTCACAGCCGAACCCGTATCCGCCTCGCTGACTGAGACGATGAAACCGACCTGTTGGTCCCAATCATACCTCCCACGGGCGCGTTGCATCAGAGCTTTTATGGTTGCGTTCACACCTACACACCCTCCATTCTCGGGGGTGCCGGAAAGACTGCCGGCAACACGAAGACACTGACCTCCAGCTCCCCTCGAATCTGGTCCAGACAAACACACATTGTTCTCAAACGGAGTACCAAGGTCCTGCTGTTCCATCAATTTCCTTCCAGAACAGACGCAGATCTGGGCATCGTAGTGTCCCTGAAAGGAATTTCCGTTGGTGTAAGTTGCACAGACGTTGAACTGTGCCGTCTCAGAGCTGATGTCCACCTCCTCGGGAATCTGGATGGACGCCAGGAAACGCGGCAGAACGTAATTCTTCACGTCCACCTCCAACGTTTGTGTGCTGGTAAAAACCTTCGCCACAAGTCGCCAAACACCTTCGGATGCATCGCGCAGCAGAGGGAAGGACAGATTCAGTGCTGTCGTCTGTTGCACATTCCTCCACTCCTTCACTCGATTTCCACTCGGATCTTCTACATAGATCACATCAAATTCCGGAGGCCCTTCATGTCTACGTCTCTCGTCCTCTGAGATTTCCACCAACTTCGGGTTCATGTAGTCCTGCCTGTCAACTCGAAACTTGGGCCACTTGAGCTTCTTAGTACTTGGCAGAAGTTGGCGTGAATTAAGGGCAACAAATCGAAAGCGAATATTCTCACCAGGCCTGTAAATCGGTTTGTCCGATTCACCCAAAATAACGACAAATTTTCGAACAAATGAGGCATATATCAACTGACTTTTCTTTTTCGGTTCTCGGCACGCTTTCGGGCGATACCTACGTTGATCCTTTCCCTCACCAGCGCCCGCCTCTTGATCATCGTCGTCGCCATCAGCATCCCCATCCTCGTCACTCCTCTCAGCGTCCTCTTCCTCTTCTTCCACACCATCAGTGTCATCACTGTAATACTCTTCGTTGTAGCTTTGTCCTTCTTTCTTAGGAGGGCAGTACTCGTAGGTAACATTGAGATTGATCGCGCCTCCCTCATCGGTTACAAACGGCGGACGGAAGTCAACTTCAGCTACGTAGAGACCGTCAGCACTTCTTTTCGAAGTCAGCCGATAGGATAAGTTCATGGGGGGAAGATGGAGACCGTAGACGAAGGAACCGACACTCAGCCTAGACAAAGGATGCGCTGACCGAAGTTGGATCCGATTAGGCACATCAGGCAGGAGAGTCCGTGGGATGGTGAGGGTGACGGCATTATTGGGATCATAGTTTGCGTCGACATAGCTATCCTGATAGATTGCTCCATTGGCCGACAAACTCAGTGCAGACAAGATGCAGAGCACAGCCCAACCAAGTGGAGCACACCTAGCCATGCTTCAATAGCGTTTCACCTACAGTTTACGCCTTAAATGGTCCCCCGTCAGTCCAACCTTGACTGGATGCTAGCATCCTCACCCGATTGGTCTACCCAGTCCAATCGCCGCCTCGTGCCAATAACTTCTGACTGATTGGTTAAGGCTGTCGTTGTGAGGTTGGCCCAATCAGAGCCAGCCTGTCGAGCCTTTGGCTTCTCTGATTCGCATTTGGTCTGTGCGTGAAGACGGATTTGTGCAGAGCGCAGCACGTGGGGGCGGAAAAAAGGGCGTCCTACAGTCCATAGTCAGGACGCTGTTTCACCACATCCCAGACATGCTGTCATGTGAAGTGGTATTCTTGCATAATTTCGGATCTCGCGGGTGGGGTTAATGTAATTGGGCCGGGTTTGGATGTGAAGGTCAGCGAAGGGACGATGATGTTAGTAGTGTGAAGGAAGTTTACAATCCATAATTTTGAATTTAATATTGACCCAATTGTGAAAAAGTCGGCGCCTCGGCGGGATTGGAACCCAGGACATCAAGGGGAAGGCTTTAGTACAGCCAACGCTCTAGCCACCGGAGTTACGACCCCCCACCGCGAGGCGTGATTTGAATCACATTTGGAAGACTGTGATACGTGTTGTACGGCAATGGTGGCAACGGCGATTTACGGGTGTGGCAGCCCGCCAGGCAGAAAGCTGACGAAAAACGCAGAAAGTATTCGGATTTCTGCCGGCAGTCTTATCGTCGGCTTTCGTATACCAACGTAAATGAGCGCGTTACAAAAAGAAAAACAAAAAAGCCAATTTTCGCAGAACATCGGATTTTGAGTAATAGTTTGAGGTCATGGGAAGCAATTGTTGTTGGCCATGTAATGCCTGTAACGGCAGACAAATGGATGCCACGATAAAACCGCACCTCAGCTCTACCCCTGTGCAATATAAAACACATCTCGGGGCTAAGGGTCTCTGGATTTGCTCTCATAGACCCATAACTGCAAACGTCTACACAGACACACTCTACCTCGAGCATGGTGCAAAACAGTCAGAACACTCCCAATACGCAACAGTGTCCACGGCGCCTTAAGTCTGAGATCCCCTACTGCTGGTGTCTTGCACATAATCGTTCATTCCCAGATTTGAGCTGAGGACTGTGGCGTGCAAAGTTTACCCACAAACATGACCGCGGCGATTGCAGGCGGTCATCCGGTCCGTTCGATTTTGGACATGTGAAACTCTCCGTGTCATGCGATAGCGATGTGGCTAGAAGAGAAACTCAGACCATAAGGCATCAGCTAACAGCATGTGACTATCGAGATACCTTCGAATTCATTGATTACATCAGGGATTTCAACTTTAACGGCATGGCGATACTCTCGTTAGACATTTCATCACTTTTTGCTAACGGTCCGGTTGTCGAGACAGTTGATTACATCTGCGGAAAATAGGAATTCCGATGAAAACACTCAAGGAATTATTGATTGTTATGACCCGCCTGGTACGTGAAATCCCGTGGGATGACGGCACCAACTCCGTGGTTGGAAGCATCTGCAGCAACAACGATCGGCAGCGTCGGGTCGTAGTGCGTGAGCAGGAGATCTGAACTCAGCATCGACTTTAGCTGGACGAAGGCCTTTTCACAGTCGGGAGACCAGCACCAGGGAGCATCCTTCTGCAACACAGGAGATGGCGCCCTCATAATGGACCAGGTCTCTGTGAAGGCGGCTCGAATATCACATGCGTGAGGGCACCATAAACATCACACATAGAAGTGTCCACTTCTGAGAAGGGCTGAGTTTACTTATCGGTTGACAACTCCCCCCCCCCTCCCCCCAAGTGACGATTCTTAGCGCGTCGTTGCGCATTCAAACACGTTCGATTGATTATAGTGAAGAATGAACTAATTTTTCAAGAAATTGGATGTCCCAATGCCAGCTTAATTCTCCCTCGTCCCCCCACCTCCCGCCCCCATTTACCGGTAAACTCCCTGAGCCTCTCAACCAGGTAGTGATTGAAATGGGAGCATTACCCGGCGAGGTGTAAAAGCATACCTCCAGGAGTGCCTTCATAGACGTAGTTATGAGCTCCCATGAAGTCTCCGCAGCCCGACTAGCACCCAGCAGTCAAGGACGCTTGACGGGGTGTGGTCGCTGTGCTGGTCAGGATTTCATGGAACTGCTGAAGATGGGTATGGTCGACAGGACAAAGATTCCCAATTCAAAAGTCAGGGAAGACGGAATGAGTTGGACAACCTTTACTGTTTTGGAAGTGCGTACACAAAGGCTCTGTAGGCAGTCGCCGCGAGCGCGCTCCAAGCAAGTTGTGTTGTCTGTGTCCGCCTTCGGGGTGCTGATGTAATAGCGGGTTGTTTGTCTTGAAGGGAGTGGAAAAAAATAATAATAAGGCGGGAAATTGGAAGAGGGTGGCGTGGCTGAATTACTCCTTTTTTACTTGTAGACAAGGACGCTGAGGCGAGCTCCTCCGTTGATAGCTTACCATCGGAAACACGACACTGAACTACTCCAAGACCACCCCTCCAATCATATTAACATTCCCCCCTTTGATTCTGTTTTATATTCTTTTTCGCTCTCTTTTCTCCTGTTCTCCGACCGCTGAATATATTTACTCATTAATCAGCCACATACTCTGTATGTGTGCACCTCTTCGTTGGAACCATGAGTGTTATCCCGAAGAATCCTAACTCCCTGTCAGACGGCGGACCCTTTTTAGGAGCAACCCTAGGTCCACCTACGACACTAACTACGAAGCCTTCCGAGTCAACCAAAGGTGAGTTTGCCGCGGCTACAACACTAAGACCCAGCGCGCGTGTGCGCCTTTCGTTGTCTCAGCGTCCGTCAGCCAATCAGAGGAGGGACAGCGTTGATTGGCCTCCAGCACTCGCGAGACTAGTGACCAGCCTCGCGCGTCCCAGCAGCGTATCGACAATGAGTGTGAGGCGGACAGGAAGTGTCCTTTAAACGGGCGTTCGCGGCCCCAAATTTTGGCGGGTTCTTCCGTACGTGAAGAACGTCCCGGAAGCCGTCAGTCGCCCTCTCACTCCTCTTGGAGTTGGGGAGCACACTGGCCGGAAGCAATCATCAGGCGCCAAGTCATGAGGCCTAAAAACCCAATGCCACGGCAGGAAACGTGTGGAGTCGTTTACCGGATCTGCTGTAGTTGTGGACAAAGCAATTATGTTTGAGAAACTGGGAGATTACTCCGTACGCGAATTGTCGAGCACGCAGCAGCAGTGAGGCGGGGAGACGCTAGCGCTCAGGTGGCGGCTCATTCGACGGGACCCGGCCACATTTTCAAGTTTCAAGAGGCCGAAATCCTCGCATGGGGGTGACAACCGCGTGGGCCGCGAACTGCTCGAGTCATGGTTCTCAGGCTCGCAATCCATCAACAAGCTCAATGACCTCTCGTTACCGTATTCCGTGCTGAGACTTTCCTTGGACAAGAAAATCAGTCACGTGGGGAGGGCGCGGGCGAGCAAGCATCACGGTGACAGTGAGCCAGATTGCCGAGCAATCGTCACACCAGCATCCAGCACGGATGACGAAATCGCGGCAATTAACGACTCGGACTCGGACCGACAAGCCACCACCGCATCAATTAGGACCCCAGCGGTGATTGCGAGAGCTGTTGATTACGGTACACATGTGGTCCCACGGCAGCCACGTGCTATAAATACTACAATCCTTGAGCCACCACTACCCTTATCTGCGACTGTGTCTGATGATGGATTCGAGTGAGAATCCGAAACGTCAAACCAACAAATATCTTGTTCCATTTTCGTCTTCTGTCTGAAGTGTCTTTCAAACTGATGTTCGTGGCCATCAATTCACGCCCACGCGACACGTGGACACCCGAAGGACTGGACGCCAACATAAACACTTCAGTTGACAGCGTCACACCAACAACCGAAGTACTGAGTGACGATAAGTGTACCAGGAGTCGTCAGCGTAGGCGTGGGTTCATTGTTCTGTAGACAGATGGACGCGCAAAATCTGATGTTCATGTAAACAGTCAGCGGAACAGGACGCGTTCGGTGCATGCAGAGGTGATTTGAGTGTTACTCTGGGGATACTTTGATAAATAAGCCACTCCATTGCCCCAACACTTAACAAAATCCGTATAGTTCATAGATGAAAAATTGTTTTCCGTGCAGTTGAAACTCTACATGCTGACAGTCCTTTGATGTCCGGAAGACGCCGAGAGGCCGGTGTGGCCTAAGACAAAGTGGGGCGGACATCATGTAGACTGTATGAACTGGTGATGTTGACTTCTGTACCAAACAAAACAAATAATATGGGTTCAGTTTATGGGAGCTTTTACAGAAGTCCCTCCGAGCGGCCGGTCGATTAACCTAATAATCTACCCTCACAGCAAACCTCTGTCGGGTTATACAGCACGAATATTCCCAAATCGGAAGGTAGGGACAAACTTTGTTGGGGCGAGGCAGTGCACACGCAGCTTAAAAAGTAGCTGCAGCCGACGTCCGCACCATACACAGTGACAGCCAAAGTGCATGTGGCTGAGTTTCGTCTGGTTGTAGTCAGAAGCTGGAGGAATATATATATATATATATCAGAGCGGATACGACAGAGTCTGGGGCGGTAGATTGATACAGCACTGTTTCGGGCTTGTTTGCCTTCATTCAGCCAACCATAACCCTGACCACCAACTGGGACCGGAAACACAAACATGCGCACAGACGCACCTGGCGCAGCTGGTCCACCACTGGGGTCTACCAGATGGGTCATAAGCACTTCATCGAACCGAAGTTCATCAGTGCCTCGCCACCTGCCATTCTCTGTCGCTGCAGATCGGGTATTTATTCACTCAGGAATGGGCGCACACCGATCCATTGGCTTCCCGAAGCAAACAAGTTTCGTATGGGCGATAGGGGTCACGAACAGGCAACCACCTACCAGGCCGAAGTCGGCCAAGCTAGGATAGCAGAGCGGATACGACAGATATATATATATATATATATATATATATATATATATAGGCAGAATGGTATTACCGACAAAGACAAGGGAGACTGGAATGGCCATTTCTGGCTTATTAGCCGTCGTCAGCCAGCTCCTAAGGCACAACTGAACGAGTGAGTTCCGTATGAACGATCGGTGAGCGGTGAGGAGACGAGATAATTTATCCTGGGTGGCTATGCACACACAAGACACTGGACACAAATTTGCATGGGAGAACGCCCGCATTGTTGGCGCCTGCCCAATAAGGAAAGGCCGCGAATTCCTGGAAGCAATGCACTCAGATGAGGCATGCATCAATCGGCATATCGATTTAGATGCCACATACAAATTTATCAAGGACAAATGGAAGCGAGCGCAGCCAATACCGAGGGGATGACGAAAATCGTTGACGTGCATTGGCGCATGCTTCGGCCACCCATAGAAGCACTTGTTTGACACGGTTAAATAGTTAAGCGTTTTTGCACATAGCCCAAAAGTCTGACGACGATATGGGGAACCAGACTCGAAAATTTACTCATTAAAGTTTATTCCCTTCCCAAAGAATCTTACTTATTTTCAAATATATGTATATATCGACTAGCGTCATAGTGCCGGGCGTCCAAATGCTGTCATACGGGAGGGAAGTGGCCGAAAGTCGTACCAGGCAAACATATGCCCCTAAAACCGGCCAGGCGGTTGATGCACTGGACCGACACAGGCGGGCTAGGTCGGAGCCCAGCAAGCGTTTCTCGGGTTGTGCAGCCATAACAACTACCGATATTCGGTATGTGGCGGCAGACTCGGATGTCTGCCCACTCCACGCCTTCCCCCCAACTTTTGTTTTGTGGTATAAAATCCTGGTCAAGTGTTGATTGTGGACCAGGGGGTGTGGTGGTACGCCTAGGTGCGAGTTTACGCCACCTGCGGCCTCTCCCGCTTCCGGTGCTCTTGACTCTGTCTTAACGTCGGGACTCAGGTGGGAAAGGCAGAGAGAGAGAGAGAGAGCGGTAGATGCGGCGCAAGTCACCGTCCCTGTCCTCACCCTGCTGTGGAGCACACGGTGGCTAGCCTCGGTACCGGAGTTCGAGCTGTCATCGCTAGGCAAACAGAAAGAGGCATAGGTGAGAGCGCGCTGCTACACATCAACGCTCCTAGCTATTTCATATCTAACTTGCAAATCTTTTTTTGATGAAGGCTTCCTTCCTCAAGCGCGGTAATATGGCGTGTAACGAACTGTTCTAGAGAAACTGTTAACTTTGTTGATTTTTAAAGCCCTCCCTCCCCTCGGATATTAATGCTCAAGCTTAGAGTAAACTCAAAAGTTGATATGCATATGCGGTGACATAAGGGGTGTTCTGTTCTAGTGGGCTAAAATGCGCCACTAAACTTAGACACAGGTTTTGATAATAGTTCAGCGCCAAGCTGCAGCCTCATGGCTAATTCGCTTCTCCTCGCCTACGGAATTTGTCACTTACGTGCAGGGATAAACTGATTTGCATTCAGCGTAGGTGACTCTCTCTCTCTCTCTCGCTCGTTTATAGCGTCATCCGCTTCGCTTTTGTGCTTAGCAATTTTCATTTGGATCCGTCCACACCCTACCTCGCGTAGACCGTATTGTTTTAGCCAGGCCTTATTTGCTATCTACGCTGCCTCATCCGGCGGGTATTTGCTAAACAAATACGTCCACCTTGATGGCGATCCAGGATTTGGTATTGATCACTGCAGAATCTCAGACCTATGTGCTCTTCTCACTGAACCTCATAATTCGTAGAGTTCAGTAACCGACGTTTTTACCTCTTGAAGTTTTGGTTCGCGGGTCTTTTTTAATGGGACTGGCGTCTGACCAAGACTGTGTAAGTTAGGAGAACGATGAGTGTAATCAAGTATACTCTATGTAGGAATGATAACAATGCTTAGCGATTTTTGCAAGTGGCTTGATAAATCCACCTTGTTCACTCATTCAAATTAGGTGACTTGCTCTAAAAGTGGGCAAGATGTGGTTATGTAGCCCCACCTGATGCACACAATGCTGTTGGGGGTGGGGTTATGGGTTACAGTTAGGAGTCAGAGTTGGGGGCCAGATTTAGGGGTTAGGACAACTATTTCTCAACCACTCAAAGTACAACCACCCACTTCCAATAATTTTTCTTTTACATACAACTACTTGCCCTCGTAGCCTGTGCGCTCCCCGACCCCACCTGTAAAAACCCCCATTACCGCCGATCCCGTATTACAGGTGGCTGGGTTTTGTTTACTTCAGGTGGGGCTACATTACCGAATCTGACGTAAAAGTGTCACGAATAACCACCAATGGGAAACCTGAATTGGTTCCCATCACGGTCGTCTATTTGACAGTGACTGGCCGTCAGTAGTCAAAAAGTAATAATAATAATAATAATAATAATAAAAGCGATTCGAATAGCCTCTGCCGACCTACGTATGGAATCACTGCATCTCAGTCGCAGGCAGTAAGGCCTGAGATTTGAATATGGACCAATCGGTCAACAAGAATTCTATTCGTGAATTCTTTAATTCGAGTCCCCGAACCCACTTTTTGGAACCTCCGAGGTAAAACGGAAGTGCTTGCATCCCCTCCCCCCTGCAATCCGGATCGTTGAAGGTAACTCTCGTATGACCTTGAACAACAGTCCTCCCGCCTGGAATTCGACAAACCAACCAACGTGCTTGGACGCACGTGACCTAGATGTTCGGTTGTTGTCGTCGCTGCCCTCAAAAGTGAGCGGATGCGTACAAATACATCACGTGAACGTCCATGCACACTTTTGTCCTCAGACGTGTTGACACCTGGGGAAGGAGTAGATTCTGCATGCGCCAAGAGTACCCAGTGTAGGCGAGTCTGCGTCGGTGTTCATGCAATGTTACTCCTATCCCCTGATGTCTGTCACTGCCTAACCTGTGATCATTGTCAAGTAATAGTGGAATTGCAAAATATCGCTTCAGACACCTAGGAACTGTGGACTTGCATTGTTTTCATTGTCGGGAATTTGTAACTGGTTTTTGTCTGATTGTCTGATTCGGTCGGGCAGACAAGGAGACAAACAGTTCGTGATCTTTCAGAAGAAAGGTCAAAAATGCGCGCTAAAGCCCTTGTAGCGCACGAACCGCCCACCTCGACTCCCCGAAAGTTAGACTGCGTAATGAAACGACTGATCATGAAAAGAAGGCATAGACTGGTTTGCTAAGCATTATTTATTAGCTAAGAAATATTTTGTTTTATCAAGCACTGTCAAAAAAACCGACTTTACGGCGTCTCAATTATTTGAGGCCTAGTAACACTGACGGCAGAGAAAGATAACATGCTACAACGACAAAATAATGAAAGACAGAAAGTGCAATGCGGTTAAAAGCTTTCTGTGGACAAAATTATAATAAAAGTTGACGAGAATAGCCAAATATGACAATGATCTTGCAGCAACCTCATGCCCATTTTGGGTGACTTTAGTTGAAATCAACTTGGTTTTCGATAAGAAAATTCGGTGAGGTTTGGTCCTGCAGCCCCACTTGACTGATACCATTTGATTAGATTACTAAAACAGTTGTAGGTAACATGCCAGTCTTAGCCACTCGCTGGATTAGGAAGGGGGGGGGAGCGCAAGCTGAGTCCGAAGAACGCTCAGGAAGCGCGTGTGAACCGATGCTTGATGTTGCCGAAGGCGGCGTGTACATACTCTCTGCGCGACACACCTCCTCGCTGGACTGAGAGGATAAGGGGAGTGCAATCACAACTGGAGGGCCACGAAGGGAACCGAGTGTCAATTAGCAGCACATGGCCACTGCAGTGTAACCGACGAAGTACCAATCCGTCTGGACTTAGCCATTTGCTGAATTACGAAGGGAAAGGGAGAGCAAGCAGAGCTTGAAGCAAGCGCAGAGAAGCGAGTGAAGGTGGCGTGTAAACACTCCCTCCCCCCGACACAGCCACTTGGTGGATTAAGAGGATATGGGGGCGCAATCACAATTGGAAGGCCACTGAGGGTACCGCGTGGTAATTCGCAGTGCATGGCCACTATAGTGGAACTGACGGAGCTCCACTTCGTCGGGACAATTCCATTAGCAAATCTACTTGGTCACTCGCTGGATTGGGATAATGAGAAGAGCGCAAGCAGGGCTCGAAGCACGCGCGGGGAAGCGCATGTGAACTGGTACCTGATGTAACCGGGGCTGGCGTGTGAGCACTCCTGTCTCCGAGGCACAGACACTCACCGGACTAAAGTAGTAAGGAAGGTGCAAACATGTGATATGTGTAAAGTCAACGTAATCGTATCTACTTAATTCGTTTTAGTAAGCTGACTATATAGTATCAATCAAGTGGGGCTGCAGGACCAAACCTTGCCTAAAATTCATTCGCATGAACATTAATACGGGACGTCTCTGAAGAAGGCTTTTCTACTGAATTCCAATTCGTCTAGCAGGCGTACCATAATCGCATTCTCGGCAACTGTTGCAGCCTTTCTCTGAATTTATTTCCTTACCTTGAAATAGATGGCGAATTCCTGGTAAAGTTTGAGTAAAAACGCAGAGTTTTACTGTCGGAGGAATCGCTACTGCTAGGTTTCTGCCTAGAAAATTGATGACCTAAACCATGTCCTCGTATGGTCGGAGGAAAATGGTCTCCTAATGAACAACCGAACATCAGTTCAGTGTATTTTCCGACTGCGGCCCCCTCCTAGTCCTGAATCCTCCGACATCCTTCCTAACGAGGTACCATGGCGTTACTTTGCCATCAAATCTCTCATTTTCCCTCTATATTGAGTCCCTATTTACTAACGTTCGTAAACTTCTTTATTACATTCGTCGTTTACGTTCCTACCACACACCTCAACCCTTAGTCTGACGATTCTTCGATGCCTGCATTTTTCCTCTTATCCTATACTGCTCTCCTGTCATTTTTCCTGCTTTACTCAAAAAAGATCTTCTAATTTTAAAACGAGTCCTCCGAATGCTCTCATCTGCCGCTGGTGCTTCTTATCTTTCTTTATATATCTTTTTATTTATATTGGTCGCAGGAGTCGGCGCTTATCCAAGAGGATACGGGAACACCTTCCGGCGTGGCTGGGAAAAGTCGAAATTAGAAGCATAAGCAGCGCCATTCTCGCGCATGTTGTCGATTCCGGACATCATGTAGACCCCAATGAAGCGTTTCGTGTGATCTATAAGGTCTATAAGGATAGCGCGCTATCCTAAACCACTGGGACAGCGCCTGTTGACAAAAGCAGAGGCGGATGCCATCAGGTTGCGAAAACCGATCTTGTGAGCACAGAATAACTACGTACAGGCTCCGCGCCTCCAGTGGTCGAAGGTCGCTACAGCTCTCCCGCGCCCTCCCCTGATACTGACTGCTAATACCCCCCCCCCTTCTCCCCCCCATTCCCACACCCAGCCGGTGTTCTAAGGCGAACTTTAATCGATTTATCTTATCACTGACGTGTTTGTACTTCTACCCCCTTCTATATAATTCTACTGGCCCGACGAGAATTTATCGAAAGCTACGTATGCTCGCCACCTCGTCTTCTGATTACTGCTATGGGAATTTTCGCGACTCTATCTTTTTTTAGTCGACACTATCCTACAACGACATTTCAATACAGCCAAGCAATTTTCTGGTCGAATTATACATGACGCTGCCCATCCCTTGCATTCTGATCTTATTTCTGCGAAGTCCTCCCACCCGATGCGCCACGGGTTCCGACTTATGTCTTGTCGCACATCGGCTTTTCGAGCTTTTGTATTGCCATTCCTGGCGCGTTATCTCACGTGTGAAGAGATAGAAATACAGAAGCTAAGACTTGAACTGTCCTCATAATAATCGTTCCTTTTGTGTTAAACTTTTTGACTCTGGAATAATATATTAACATATTTACTGCCCATAGTGAATGGAGTCATTTTTTTGCTAAAAATTCTGGATTTATGATTTCAAAATAAAGCGAATTCCTCTCTCTGTCTGTGGGCTATTGACAGCATTGTTAACCTTGTAGGACTTACTACTTCTACTTTTTATGGTTGTCATCAGTCCACCAGATCCGACGACATCCCAACTGATGACTCTCAACGCACCATTATTAGTGGTAACGAATCAATAAATCTTAATCCCCTGCTGGGATTTGGGCAGACCTCTTCGCCCCCTCCGGTTAGGCAGCGATGACGGCAGAGTATCACCATCCCAGCCGTTTTTCTTGAACAGCATAAGATACGTCCATAATGTTATCTTATTGACTCTGTCGTTTGAGCAGAAGTTCGTGAAGTCTGCTCGAAGGAATGCTCTCCGATAGCTGCAGTTGGAAACCTCCAGCTTCAGCGTCATGCTCAGCACCCACTGTTTCAGAAAAAGACTGATTTGATAAAGGGCTGGAACAAACTCATATTGAAGGGACAAATGGATTATCGCGACGGGTTCAGAGACAAAATTAAGGGCTTGCAAAAACCTTAGAATCCTCCCTGATTATCCGAAAACGAAATTATCTTTGACGAAAACAGAGTAATAGTTAATACTTGGCAGAGTTCCCAGCATTAGATCCAATTTTATCATTGCGAACAGAGCCTCTCAGCGGAGTGACCTACCCTTAACGTGGCAAGTAGCTCAGCACAGTTTTCGAGTCCTGCTAACGTTTAAGAACTGTCAATAGGAGATCGTCGCATCATCATCACAGTACCTCTTACGTCCTTCTGCGGAGAATTCTGACACCGCTTACTGCAGTTGGCAGGAGGACTGGCCCCTGCAGGATCCGACTCCAGCCGGCTAGACAGACAGCTGCAAGGTTCACGAACTGATTTATTCATTGCATTCCGCCTGGTCAAGTCCGATAATTATTTCAGCTGTCCTTTGAACGGAAGACTTCACTGATGATCTTTAATTGATATTTCTTCCCTTGGGCTGTAGAGAAGGAGATCAGATTTTTTGTCTTCGAGGCCACGACTGCGTTAACCAGGGATTCGAACTAGGAAACTTTGGTCACTGGGGCCTATAAGCCCAGCGGTCTACCACAGAACCACGGCCCGTCGTCCTATATAAAAACCGTCAAGGAACCACTTACAATACGTGACTAAACTTCTATAAATGGAATCATCAAGAAGGGCTGCAGTACGGACAAGTGCGCAATAAAACATCGGATAATTCCAGGGATCGTTGTGCACCTATATTCCATGCAAAGTTTTCTCAGCAGCTTTCGGGAGTCAGGGCATATTCTTGCTTTTGAAACTCATAAGCTGACGCTGAGGATTGAGCGCAGGAGAGGCGTATTAATAATTGCAAACCGAGATGGTTCATTTTTTCAAAGCCACACTTATTGATCGAGGCTTTACGTAAACTTGAAAGGACCTAGAATATTCTGCATTTTAAACGTTGATAATATGAATGGTTACTATTTATATGTAAGTAGACACTTTAGCAGCTAAAATAAAATTTCGGGAACGCAATTAACTGTTAGGCTGGGATAAGGGCCATTCTAACATAACATTGAAAGCCTACTCTTAAAGAGCCATTATATTTCGCTTACTGTAGTTAATTCCCGTATTTATCCGTATTCGCCATCGCGAGCATAGACAGTCGATCACCGGAATGTCTCTGAACGCGTGTTCGGCTGTTTATTCTGTCACTTTCGTCATCGCTGTCAGGTTAATTCTACAGTGATACGCAAGTATAGTTCAACGCTGAACGTTAAAAAGCATGCTAATCCTCTTTAGGAACAAATCAACTTGGTCATAACAAGCCCCTATTCATACTAAAGGAACTTCAATCCTGACTTTGGTATGTTCCGATTTTGTCACAAACGCTGATACTATACTCGAATGCAGGCTCTTGTTAAACCTCCCCTACCCATCCCCTAATAAAAGAAGACGATAAAAGTTTTGTTGGTGTCCCAGGACGGTGAATTTTTTGGGAATTTATCAGCGGATACCTTGATAGCTTGGGGACGTCAGTTCTCAGTCTATCCTTAGGTGTGGCCTCGGGGACGTACGGATAAAAAGAACTAAAAAATACACTTTCCCACAACCGCGGAAAGAATCCTCCGATCTACGCCTTTGGTCAGCACTAGTAGGTGGGTAAAACACTCTATCGCATTAAAATGGAAAGCGCTGTCACCCTGGCGTCTTCCAGGGCTATCCCGTCTTTCGCTATCGTTCGTATAAAAACATCTAACCTCCCAATCGCGCTAAATACCTCGTACCGTTGAAATGACCGGGGATAGTTGTAGGCATCAATAAATGTGTGCTTCTTGATTTTTTGGGCAATAATCAGTAACCAGTTGTATTTTGTAGTGTTCAACGACTACCATCAAAACTTGGACCCACTAAAGGAATGAGAGGGGCCAAGGTGCCCCTCCAAAAAAGACGACCAATCGCTTTTAGTAGTGATTTCTCACCTGTATTGGTGCGCCTACACGGTTTTGTCGTGAATAGCTAACAGCCGCGTTTTAGATAGGAAAAGGAACGACGAGCCTTGATGCGGTCCGAAACCACAGAACACGATGAGAAGGTAGATCTAGACCCATCATACAATGGACTAGAGAGCACTGCTGAGGGCCATCCTGTCCTTCGTAGTCGCTTATTCAAAAATCACACGTAAACGTGT
>CACRXP010000005.1:978531-1003124 GCA_902702965.1 Spirometra erinaceieuropaei
TGATATTTTATACCCGAAGAAAGTGTATATTTGGGCATTAAAAAAGTTTCTAATTATGAGATTTTTAAGACCGAGCGATGTCCATGCATACAGCCGCACATGTCCGTTTACCAATGCCCCTAATGAAATGCACAACACATTCCGGATCCAGTACGAAGTTTTAGGGATTCTACATGGTACCTTCTTAAAGGCATAGAGGAATATATGATTTTCCTTACGCAAAAAGCGTGCACCTTGTAGACCGAAATCACCAAACGCTAATGAAATGGCACATCAGGCACAAAATTACTCGAGAATTGGAAAACTTTTTAAAAATCTAAATGTACACTTTCTTTGGGTACATAATATCATGGCAATATGATTTTCTACAAAACAACCAAAAGAAAGCATATTTGTGTGCATCTTTTCTATAAAATGTATTTGAATTTATAAGACCATCGTAAATCAATAGGAACATGCATGCTAATTAAGTAGTCATCTTTTGCCGAATGCGGTTTCTACAGGAGGTCAAAAATGAAGTGCATTCAAAAGCCGACATCCTGGCGAGTCCGAAATGCTAGAGGCTTATGCTACATGCTAATCAATATAACTACCCCACCTAAGTAATCCTTCCTAATCGAAAACACATTTCAGAATTTTGGCCAACATTTCATGAGATCGGTCACGCACTGTATCTCCGACCCTGTTTCCATCAGCCAAGTGAAAGTGTTCAGCCGCCAGAGCATCTAATTCATCCGTCTGCTGCCTTACACAGGTTACTGTTGATGTGAGGGCGAAATTTCGAGTTCCAGGTGTATGCATAAGTGAAGAAGAAGAGTCGAGCACCGGAACACTTTGTTTATTGTCCTGAGCTTTCAGACTCGTGCAGGAGTTCATCATCAGAGGGAGGAGCAGCAACAGAACAAGCGACAGTTATAAGGCATGTAGGCCAATCATCGACCGACGGCGCAAGACTGGAGGTGACTACGCAGGGCTCTGTACGCCGGCGCCAGATCGATAAATCGATTGACCGAGTTCTCATCCAAGGCCCAGGCTTCAGTCAATTCTCGGCCTGTTTTGTTTCCGGCGTGGGCGACGGGGCGCATGCTCGGATCGCGCATACACGAACGTAAGTTGGCTGTGCGACGAGGCGACGCATTATCACAAGTGGCCGCCCACACCTACGAAATGGGTCAAGAGTTTAACTTTGCAGCCACCAAAATAGTCGCCCACGCGGGAAACAAAACAGGCCGAGAATTAATAGATGTCTGGGCCTCGGATGAGAACTCGGTCAATCGATTTGTCAATCTAGCGCGCACGTACAGAGCCATACGTAGTCAGCTCCAACCTTGCGCCATTGGTCGATGATTGGCCTACATGCCTTATAACTGTCGCTCGTTCTGTTGCTGCTACTACCTCTGACGACGGACTCTTGCACGAGTCTGAAAGCTCAAGACAATAAACAAAGTGTTCCGGTGCTCGACTCTTCTTCTTCACTTATGCATACACCTGGAACTCGAAATTTCGCATTATCTGTCCAACTACTTTGAATCCGCCTCCTTTGGTGGCGCTGCTGATACTTACATCGTAGGAGATCAGACTGCTAAAGTTTGAACGGTGGAGCCGCAAACCTCCAGAGGTCAACCGACGTGAATTAAGCGTCTTCTGGAGTTGCGGAATGAACAAAGTTGCCCAGGTTATTTGGCAATCTGAAACTGGGAGCTCGGACAGGTCACTGGTGCGTGATGGGCAGGGGGGAGAGAGAGCAATTTGGAGAGTTAAGACAATGCAGGCGAAATTTCGAGTTGCAGGTGTATGCATAAGTGAAGAAGAAGAGTCGAGCACCGGAACACTTTGTTTATTGTCTTGAGCTTTCAGACTCGTGCAGTAGTCCGTCGTCAGAGGTAGTAGCAGCAACAGAACGAGCGACAGTTATAAGGCATGTAGGCCAATCATCGACCAATGGCGCAAGGTTGGAGCTGACTACGTATGGCTCTGTACGTGCGCGCTAGATTGACAAATCGATTGACCGAGTTCTCATCCGAGGCCCAGACATCTATTAATTCTCGGCCTGTTTTGTTTCCCGCGTGGGCGACTATTTTGGTGGCTGCAAAGTTAAACTCTTGACCCATTTCGTAGGTGTGGGCGGCCACTTGTGATAATGCGTAACCGCGTCGCACAGCCAGCTTATGTTCGTGTATGCGCGATCAGAGTAAGCGCCCAGTCTGCCCCGTGTAGTTACAAGGACAATTCTGACTCCTGCTTGTCTTCAGAGACTAGAAAGTCATGCGCGCAGCTATCGTTATATGGCGCACCCTGTTTGATGCGTGGCCCGCCAATGCCGCCTGTGTAACTGCATCCGGCCAGCATTTCACCGTGACCCCGCCCTCGTTGACCGCGAAGAGGATTGACAGCCCTAATTGTCCCACGCCGTGACTGTCACCCCAACGCCCCCCTCCCCCATCTGTACCTACCACAATTATAGCTTACGAATTCATCACCGGTGGTCGTAATTGGTCCGATGATTGCCGACGCGTCTGCAAGTGCCGCAATTGTGCCGTTGGTGTTAATTAATATCGTGATAATGACTCGGCATTTTGGCTCGCAAACGCAGGCGCTGGAAGCAGTTGTCGGGACAAAAGAAGATACGAGTTCTTGGAAGCGATACAAAAGTAGATGCGATGGTTGAAACAGGAATTTCTTTTGCATGGCATTTCGGATTCTCACTCGAGGGCATCATAGGAGACAGTAAAAGATAAGACTGAGGAAAATGAAGTGCTCACCGGATCTAGGGACTTGTCTGGCTGCCTAAGACGGCTGCTCCTTAAAAATCAAAACTGTGACCAGTTTCCCCGATGTGAGCCGCAAGCTGTGAGTTTGGGTCTAATCTCCGAGTTTCCAGTGTGTGCTTATGTAAGCGGGTCTGTAATTTCTGTCCGGTTTCTCCAACGTATTTGCAGTCTCCATCTTTACAACGTATTTGGTAGACAACTGCTGAGGTTTCAGTGGGTAGAAGTACGTCTTTGGGTTGCATCAACCGGCGACGAATTACGGCCTGGGGTCGATGGGCAATGTCTATCCTGGCGGGTTGTAACAGTCGTGAAACCGCCTCGGAGACTCAGTTAATGTAAGGAATAGCCCTCCAGACTTCGGGTCGTTCTTCCTGTGGCCGTCGTCTGTGGACTCGGCGCTTGCTTTGTTTGATGAAGTTGCTTGGGTATCCACTGGTTCGGAAGAGGTCATGAAGTTATTGTCGTTCAACTATTTTGTCGGCTGGTGTGCTGCAGTGTGTTTCAACTCTTTGGATTAGAGTACGGACACAGCTGCGTTAGTGAGAGAGGGGGTGATTGCTGTTGAAGTGTAGTATTTGTCTTGTGTTAGTGGCTTTTCTGAAAACGGTAGTTTGTAATTGCCCAGTTGCACACCGACGCACAAGGACATCGAGGAAGGGAAGTTGGTTGTTTGTTTCGGCTTCCATCGTGGAGTGGAGTGGGAAAGCTAGCATGAAGCAACATGCGCATTTGAATTATCCGTCCTCGCGTAAATCTCTCGTCGCACTTAATCCGACGATTACTTGTTACTTAGCATCCGTGTGGACAGAGGCCGTGATTTCATTACCATTTTTGATTGCCGATAGAAAGGAAGAGAAGAGTCCGGGGAAGCAGTCGTGAGGGGGGTACGATCGACGGGCCAAGAACTTTATTCGCGTGACGTTTCGGATTTCTGCTCGAACCCATCATCAGGGACAACAACAGATACAAGTAGTCCATGCACAATAGCCTGAAGTATTTATAGGATGCGGACGCCGCGTAAACGGACACCTATGAAGATTCCCGGCTCCTCCCTTCATCAATGCTTGTTGCACTTGATGTGATGATCGTACAGTGGCCGACATTCGAGTCGTTGCGATTTCATCACGGGTGTTAGACGTTGGTGTGATGATTGCCCTACCGTCTGGCCCACCGGTCTTGGCGTTCGCAGTAGTGTTCGCTTGTGCGCTCCCGCGTGACAAATTACTCCGTCTAAACAAAGTATCAGCACAGAATATGGAAGGCGTTCGGTGGCCCCTGACCAAATCCGGCAAACGACTTCCGACGTTTCCTGTCGTGGCATTGGGTCTTTCGACCTCATTACGTTGACACCTAATAACTGCTTCTAGTCTGTGTGCAATTCTAACTCCAAGTGGTGTGCGGAGATGGCTGACGTCTTCTTAAGCATTCTTTCCGTACGGAAGATTGTTCCAGAAACTGTTGGCCACCTTCTCGCACATCTTTGGATTGGAGTTGCACATAAACCGTGGCAAACATCAGGCGTCAAATAATGAGACCGAATGCCCCACTGCCATGCCAAGAATCTTCTGGAGTCGTTTATTGGATCTGGTGTCTGAGAATCCGAAAGTCTGCTCCGAGCTCCAATGGTCGTACGTGAGGCAGCAGTACGGATAAATGCCGCCTGCTCTTAAGTTGCGGGTCGGTCGATGAGATCCGTCCACGCACTCAAAGTGAACGAGGCCGAGATTTTGCTATCGGTACCAACTGCGTGAGCCGCGAGCTGCTTGAGTCATGGTTCGTTGATCCCTGTTATTTATGCAAAAGAGAATGTTAGTTAGAAATGGGACGTATACTGAGTACGAGAGACAGCACAAGTGAGGAGGCTTATGGAAATGGCAGGGGGGAATGTCATAGGCTGATGGGTGGCCACTTAACACAAAGAAGGTGTGGGCCGGGGTACATGACCTTGAACGTTCTCTTGTCACGCGTTTGTGGCATGATGTTCTGACAGCCATGGCAGCATACGCGGCATCCTCTCACCCTAAAGTGGAGAGCATGGGGAGGAGGGAGGAAAGAGTGAAGGCAATAGTGGATAGTTAAACAAGATTCTAGTGGAATTCGTCCTGAAAGCGTTGGATAGGTTTGCAGATTTGGGTCGATCTTCTCAGGGTGGTATTTTCGACCCCTGCGCCGCTTTTTAGAGTCACTGATTCCTCTCTTCCTAAGTTAGTGCTGGGCGAGGTGGAAGGAGGAGGAGGAGGAGGAGGAGGAGGAGGAGGAGGAGGAACATACGCCTCGGTCGGTGACGTAGTGCTCTGTGCAGGCAGTAGGTGTTCAGTCCTCGGGATGCTAGGATCCCTGTCAAGGGTTGCTGACAGTTCAAGCTTCCAGAATACTCTACTTACTGTGTCAGTTGGGCTGTAAACTTGGTCCAGGTGTCAACACACAATTCTCCCATCTTCTAACTCTAATTCTGCTATTTGACCCTCGATTGTCCGAACTACCGCGGGACACCAGTTCGTTTCGTGTTCTAGTCGCGTGTAGACACTTTAGTTAGGTGCGGCGACTTGTGGTCGGGTGTTCACACCATATCGCACTTTCATGTTCGTCTGTTTTTCAATGACTCTATCATGCGTTGATGAATAAAGCAGGTCGAGTCGTGTGCGCAACTGCCGCTTGAACATCAGTTCTGCAGGCGAAGCACCGGTTGAGTCGTTTGGTATTGCGCAATAGCTGAATAGAAAGCATGACAACTTGGTGGCCAAGTCCGCTTCCGGCTGTTTGGCTAGTCCGTGCTTTATTGTCTGGACTGCACGCTCTGCGAGGCCGTTAGAAGCAGCTTGGCACGGGGCAATAGTTAAATGCCTTATTCCATTTTTCTCCACGGATTCTTTAAAGTCTGCACTAGTAAAGGCCGGGCCATTGTCTGAAACGACCATTTCAGACATCCAAAAAGTAGAAAAAAAACGGTTCGTAACTTGTTGATTGTAGTCAGTGAAGAACAGGAATTTCCTGTCAGGATCGTATCAATCCTCAGACCTGACGCACGGCTCATCCATGTTCATCTGGATACTGTAGACCATCTAATGGCTACACTCGCCTTCTTACCTGCTTCAGTCGGTACACACGCCGTGCTGAACTCATTCCCCTGTCGAATGTGAAGGCGCTCACAATTATCAAGGCTTTCGTCCGTCGCTGGTTCTTCGTTCTCGATGTCCTGTCAACGGTCGCAACTGGTCAAGATGTCCAGTTCGGGTTTACCCTCCTCCAAGCCCTCAGCACCCTTCGCGGCTGTGAACGCTTTCGGACGGCAGCTTACCCCCCACCAACAAGCGACATGGTCGATCGTTTCCACTGGCCGCTCTCTATGCTGCAGAGGACTCCATGAACTGCTCTGACGGTCTGGCCTTTACATTCCTCCTCATTCGCGCGACACTGAAGTCGGATTTGGACTGCAGCGGAGCCAAATCGACGTTCGGCACTACCCTCCAGACGAGTTGGTCACTTCAACCACTCGTGGTGTCGACGTCAGTCCTGATAATTTTGAGCACTGTCAGCGAAAATTGATGTATTGTTTTCCCGGCCCTGACTCGAACTCCGCCGACCGAGTCTATAACGACCTGGCCGACCGCACTCATATGTTTATTCGGCCTGACCGTGTGCGCAAACCGCTGGAATCACGACACGAAGAACCATTCCGAGTACTCCCACTCACTATCAAGACCTGGCGGACTCATCATGGCGACGAGGGGGACGTGGTCAGCATTGATCGGATCAGGGCTACCGACGAGCCAATGGTATCCCTTTTATTTTAAGTACGGTGCGTGACCGATCTCATGAAACGTTGGCCGAAATTCTGAAATGTGTTTTCGATTAGGAAGGATTACTTAAGTGAGGTTACAAGACTGATTGTCGTGCAGAAAAACCCTTTATTATTTCGGACTCGCCAGGATATCGGTATTTGAATGTACTTATTTTCGACCGCATACAGAAATCACAGTCGTTAAAAATTACCACCTAAGTAGCATGCATTTTTTCCTTTAATTTTCGACGGTCTTGCAAATTCAAACATATTTGATGGAAACCACGAACCAAAACATGCTTTCTTTCAGCCGTTTGATAGAGAATAACGCCAACTTTAAATTTTATACTCGAAGAAGGCGTATAATTAGATTTTAGAAAAGTCTTCTAATTCAAGAATAATTTGGAGCCTGATCATTCGTTGCATTAGCGTTTAGCTATTCCAGTCAACAAGGTGTATACTTTCTGCGTAAGGAAAATCACATATTCCTCCATGTCTTTAAGAAGATACCGTCTAGATTTAATAATATTTTGCAGTGGATGCGGACCGTGTTTACATTTCATGAGGAGCGTTGCTAAACGGATACGTTCGATGCTGTATGTATGGACACCGTACGGTCTTAAATATCTAACAATTAGAAACTTTTTAAAAACCGAAAGATAACATTTCTTAGGATATAAAATGAAAAGGCAATGTGATTTTCTACCCAACGAATAAATGAAAGCATATTTTTGTGCGTGTATTCTATGAAGTATACTTGGACTTATACGGCCATCGAAAATCAGTGTGAAAAATACATGCTACTTATGTAGCCCATTTTAACAAGTGTGGTTCCCTCAGAAGGTCAAATGAGATACATTGAAAAGCCGACATTCTAACGAGTATGAAGTAATATAGAATTATTCTGCACGGTAATTAATACTACTATCTCAACTAAGTAATCCTCCCTAGTCGAAAACGCATTTCAGAATCTCGGCCAGCATTTCATGAGATCGGCCACGCACTGTATATCCAACAAGTCAGAGGGAGGATTCAACAAACCTCATCATAATCGTTGCATTAGCAGTGACGACTGCGACGAACTTTCTGGATAAACTCAATAGCTAACAATTCAGAGAATTCCCCATTAAATAACGCCAATCAGGGTGCTCCTGTAGTGTTGGGGTAGGCTCTAAGGTATGTGGACATCTGCTATGCTATGCTCAGCGAACAACGATCCTCTCAGGCTAGTGGGCGCTGGGTGTTCTCTGGCCCCCTGATTCCCCGGCGGTAGATGCGCTTGCGATCCCGCTGGGTATACAGGTCGTGTGTATGGCTGCCTAGTCATCCTTATCGTCCTTCTGACCCATTGCAGTGCCGTTGTTGTTGCTGGTTAAAATCCTGGGCAAGTGTGCGCTGTGGGCCAGGGAGCAGGGTGGTACGCCTTGTTGCCGGTCCGATCGTGCCAGCCACCTGTGTCCTTCCTCACCTCCGGTCTTCTTGACTATGCCTTGATACTGGGTCCAGCTGGGGAGGAGGAGAGAGTGTGGTAGATACTGCGCAAGTCTACATTCCCCATAAACTAAATCACGCGCAAGTCACCGTCCTTGCTCTCACCTTGCTGTAGAGCACCCGGCGGACATCACCGGCAACGACGGTCGAAATGCCTATGTTTGCCCCTAAAACGGACCTGTTTTTGCTAAGAGGATTATTTACAGTCCTCTGTTTATTTCCGTATGTGTGAGGGTACTTGGAAGATCAGAGCCATTTGCAAATACTAAAAAAACAACTTCGGATCAAAAAGAGGGGAGACTTTCAACAACTAACACCAGACCCTATCGCTGCTACAAGTCTTAATTTCTAGTCGAATGATCTATAAAAAAAAGCAGTCTTCAGCTCAGTGGAGTAGCCATATCGAGCAGGAAATATCACAGTTGCAGTATATCCGAACCTTTCCCTCTAACAACGAAAATCAGGCAAATGTGTACTTAACTGCAGTATGGGTACGACTGGCTGACGACGGCCACGAAGCCAGAAATGGCCATTCTAGTCTCCCCTGTCTTTGTCGGCAATGCTAATCTGCCTATATCATGTGCCGCTGTGTGGCTGCTGGTTGGGCTCGAGAGAGAGCCCGTAAGGCACAACGGAAAGAGTGAGTTCCCTGAAAACGATCGGTGAGCGTCCCCTACCACTTAACTGCAGTGTCCAGTCACGATATAAACACTGTAACCAACGAACGCAGCAGTTACACTTTTCATCAACCTCAAAGCAACGCAATAGGTAAGTTATAATTTTGCTGGCACCCGATTAAATTTGGGGTACGGGGCAATTTTCAGTAATATCGAAACGGAACTAAAAAGCTGTTCGGCTGGGCGGCAAAAGAAATGCATTAATTACAGTGGCCGATAAAAAGCGAGTGGATTATTTTAGAAAGTTCATGTATACGAGCACGAGGGATGATGTATAAATGAACATCGGTGTGAGGTGAAGTGATTTCATGAATTACAAACTCCCTCCACACTACTAACATCATCGTCCCTTCGCTGACCTTCACATTCAAACCCGACCCAATTACATTAACCCCACCCGCGAGATCGGAAATTATGCAAGAATACCACTTCACATGACAACATGTCGGGGATGTGGTGAAACAGCGTCCTAACTATGGACTGTAGTACTGGATTAGGACGCCCTTTTGTCCGCCCCCAGGTGCTGCGCACTGCACAAGTCCGCCCTCACGCACAGACCAAATGCGAATCAGAGAAGTCAAAGGCTCGTCAGACTGATTCCGATTGGGCCAACCTCACAACGACAGGCTTAACCAATCAGTCAGAAGGTATTGGCACGAGGCGGCGATTGGACTGGGTAGACCAATCGGGTGAGGATGCTAGCATCCAGTCAAGGTTGGACTGACGGGGGACCATTTAAGGCGTAAACTGTCGATCAAACGCTATTGAAGCATGGCTAGGTGTGCTTCTCCATTTGGTTGGGCTGTGCTGTGCATCTTGTCTGCACTGAGTTTGTCGGCCAATGGAGCAATCTATCAGGATAGCTATGTCGACGCAAACTATGATCCCGATAACGCCGTTAGTCTCACCATCCCACGGACTCTCCTGCCTGATGTGCCTAATCGGATCCAACTTCGGTCAGCGCATCCTTTGTCTAGGCTGAGTGTCGGCTCATTCGTCTATGGTCTCCATCTTCCCCCCATGAACTTATCCTATCGACTAACTTCGAAAAGGAGTGCTGACGGTCTATACGTAGCTGAAGTTGACTTCCGTCCGCCGTTTGTAACCGATGAGGGAGGCGCGATCAACCTCAATGTTACCTACGAGTACTGCCCTCCTGAGAAAGAAGGACAAAGCTACAGCGAAGAGTATGGCAGTGATGACACTGATGATGTGGAAGAGGAGGAAGAGGACGCTGAGAGGAGTGACGGGGATGGGGATGCTGATGGCGACGATGATGATCAAGAGGCGGGCGCTGGTGAGGGAAAGGATCAACGTAGGTATCGCCCGAAAGCGTGCCGAGAACCGAAAAAGAAAAGTCAGTTGATATATGCCTCATTTGTTCGAAAATTTGTCGTTATTCTGGGTGAATCGGACAAGCCGATTTACAGGCCTGGTGAGAATATTCGCTTTCGATTCATTGCCCTCAATTCACGCCAACTCCTGCCAAGTACTAAGAAGCTCAAGTGGCCCAAGTTTCGAGTTGACAGGCAGGACTACATGCACCCAAAGCTGGTGGAAATCTCGGAGGACGAGAGACGTAGACATGAAAGGTCTCCGGAATTTGATGTGATCTATGTAGAAGATCCGAGTGGGAATCGAGTGAAGGAGTGGAGGAATGTGCAACAGACGACAGCACTGAATCTGTCCTTCCCTCTGCTGCGCGATGCATCCGAAGGTGTTTGGCGAATTGTGGCGAAGGTTTTCACCAGCACACAAACGTTGGAGGTGGACGTGAAGAATTACGTTCTGCCGCGTTTCCTGGCGTCCATCCAGATTCCCGAGGAGGTGGACATCAGCTCTGAGACGGCACAGTTCAACGTCTGTGCAACTTACACCAACGGAAATTCCTTTCAGGGACACTACGATGCCCAGATCTGCGTCTGTTCTGGAAGGAAATTGAGACAGCAGCAGGACCTAGGTACTCCGTTTGAGAACAATGTGTGTTTGTCTGGACCAGATTTGAGGGGAGCTGGAGGTCAGTGTCTTCGTGTTGCCGGCAGGCTTTCTGGCACACCTGAGAATGGAGGGTGTGTAGGTGTGAATGCAACCATAAAAGCTCTGATGCAACGCGCCCGTGGGAGGTATGATTGGGACCAACAGGTCGGTTTCATCGTCTCAGTCAGCGAAGCGGATACGGGTTCGGCTGTGACCCAGTTCGGTCAGGCGAACATTCGTCGTTTTCGTGCCCCCAAGCTCAGTCTAGAAATAGACCGCGCATATCGTCCAGGTTTGCCCATTCATGGCAAGGTACGTCTGACTGAGATGAGTACTGTTACAAGTAGTCCTTCGATGAAGGCCAACTTAACAGTGTTTGAAATACTCAATCCATGTGGCCCCTGGTTTCGAGGCGGGAACGATTTGAATCCGAACATATATTTCAAAGAATTGACGCTAAATGCCGATGGTGTTGCATCTTTTATTCTGCCACCAGTAAAGAGTGAAAGAGATCTGGAGGTGAAGGTGGACTTGATACGTGATGAAACGATGGTCACGCCCACAACGACCACCCCCTCGCCTTTCCTTCAACGCATGATCCGTCCGTATTGGGAGCCACCCATGGGGGACGCAAATTTCCACACTTCTAGATCTTTGAGACGCTGGAAATCCTTGAGCAGCCTGGCCCTCAAGGTAAGGAGTATAAACGGGAACTCGCCGGTGGACTGCCCTGGATGGCTCAACCTTTCTATCGTGGTCAATGCACCGCTAGCCGGGAAGACGCTTTTCCTCGAGTATCTCTCGCGAGGTGTGCCAACACAGCGGTTTGCAGTCCTGCAACCTGCGGTTTCGGGCTATGTGTGCTCTGACGAGGATAGTGATCTGGGACACTACACCTGCAATGTCGGCTTTCGGCCGGGAGAGGTGGGTGAGATCAGTTGTCTGCCGGGTTGGACTGGAGAGAACTGTCTGACGCCGCATTGCTCAGAAGGACAGTGTGGTAGGGGTGGCCTATGTGTTGCGCCGGGACGGTGTGCCTGCAAGGTCGGTTGGACAGGCGAGAGATGTGAGACCTGTGTACCGCGTCGGGGCTGCGTTCATGGGAGATGTGTGCAGGGTGGCGACTGTGTATGCGAAGCCGGCTATGCTGGCTACCTTTGCGATGGGGCAGTAGTAGACTATGAGAGACTGGACAGAACGGACGCCCCTCCCACTACTACTACTGAAGGACCTAGTTCGCATGTGACACCTCCCAGCACAAAGGAAAGTGATGTTCGCAGGACGATATTTATGCATGAGGCGAGCTTTGAAATGGATTCCAGCTTTGGACCATCACTCAGCGCGGTCGTTTATGTCAACAACGTGAATGCCAGTTCGCAGGGAGGTTACGAATTAATCACCGATCTTCTGAAAATCGAGAATCTGAAACTTTGTTCGACGCCAGCCATGTTCGAGTCACAGGCGAAGTCGTTCGCCAGAAACAACTTCAAGAAGCATTCAGTCATGCCCGGAGAGGGGGTTGGTCTGCAACTCAGTGTGCCGATCGGCAGAAGCTCGGAAACTTCGGGTGTCGAAAACTCGTGTATTGTGCGTCTTGTTGATACTTCGTTGAAGAACTTTGAGAAATTTCAAGAGACCCTGATTGACTTAAACAAGTATACAGACGAGCTTCAAAATAACCGCCGTCCCTACTACAGCGACTATTCCGTCGACAGTACGAAGGCCGCGTTCGATGCAATTGGATTGGAATTCCTACATACTGGCCCATTCAAAAAATCCCTTGAAAAGCGCATTATTTGTCCAATGTTTTCTGTGAATGCCAGGGGACCTGTTGACGATGGCATCAAGGACCTCGCATATCCGGATTCGGTTGATTCAATTTCAAAACCCCGACTTCGTGAATTCTTCCCAGAAGTTTGGCTGTTTGACCATATTAAACTTGGCCAAGCCGGACAATATGCAACACAGCTAACTGCTCCAGACAGCATCACCAGGTGGGAGTTCACGGCCCTCTGCTTCACGCGTAACCTCGGACTCTGGATGCCAGCCAGACTGGAGCCTGAGACGCTCACGGTCTCGCTCCCCTTCTACGTCGAATTCACACCCCCGGTGAAGGCCAAACGACAGGAGGTCTTACACCTGCCGGTCAGCGTGTTCATGTTGCCACACACGTCGACGAGTGGAGCTGCAGACGAGAAGGCCTGTTACGAGGTTCTCGTGTCGGTGGCAGTCGATCGCCAGGACTGGCAGTTGGTCGGCAGTTCGGAGTTTGTCACTTGCCTGTGTCAGGGTGATGCCAAGGTCACATTCACTCTGGCTCTCAAACCACAGAAGCTGGGACGATTGAATGTGACAGCAGAGGCTGTGGCGAAGCTGGGATCGGCCATGTGCAGCGAAGGGTCTACGGCCAAACAAGCGATGACCTCAGTGGCCGATGCTGTTAGACGTTCCGTTCTCATTGTGCCGGAGGGTGTAGAGGCAGAGACGAACGTGGGTGGGGTGTTGTGCCTTTCCGAGGGCAAAAAGTCGTTGGAGGAGGTAATGCAGCTAAATCTGCCTGAAAACATAGTGGAGGATTCACTGCGCAGCTATGTCTCCGTGAGTGGCAATGTTCTCGGCAAGGCAGTGAAGAATCTGGATAACCTGGTTCGCCTACCAACGGGCTGTGGCGAACAGAATATGGTGAAGGTGGCACCAAGCGTGTACGTGCTGAAGTATTTGGTCGCGGCGACAGACTTGCATGAGTCCGAAACGAAGAAATTGGCAGAGACAGCGATTGGCTACATCGGCAGTGGGTACAGCAATCAGCTCAACTATCGCCATGATAATGGTTCATTCTCAACTTTCGGTCAATCGCACGGACTGGGCAGTACCTGGTTGACGGCCTTTGTTTTTGGCGTATTCAGCGAGGCTGAGCAGTTGCTGCAGGAGAAAGCTGTGGAAAAATTGCGCACTACCAACGTGGCTTTACACCCCACGCTCTCAACGGCCTTCGAGTTTCTCAGGTCAGTGCAACGTAGGGATGGCTGCTTTGCGGAGTATGGTCGAGTGTTTCACTCAGATATGCATGTCACAGACAGTTCTCCGAAAGCAAGCCTCCTCAAGGACCTTCTTCTAACTTCCTATGTTCTTTCAGCGCTGGTTGACGCTCCAGTGACTGTGAGAGAAACGAAATCTCAGACGTACGCTAATACTATGGAGTTGGCGAGTCGATGTCTTTTGGACAGGATAGATTCATATAATGTCTCCGAAATTCCTCTACGAGCCCTTGCCAAGGTGGCCTATGCACTCAGACGCCTTCCCGGACTCGGTGAGTTAACAGAAAAGAGGGCGATTGTTTTGAGGGAATTGGTCAACAGGGCCACTGTAAAGACGTCCCGAAGCGGAGCGTTGCGATGGTGGAATGATGAGAATACGGCTTATCCCGCCTCCGAAGTCGAGACGACGGGCTACGCGTACCTGGCTCTCGCGGAGTCTCAGTCCATCTCTCAACTGCTGCCGATCATCCGTTGGTTGTCGGCACAGCAGAATGAACAGGGTGGGTTCTACTCAACGCAGGACACTGTTGTGGCTCTGAGGGCGCTGGCACATGCAGCTGGCCAACTGCATCTTTCCACCGTCGCATCGGCCTCCTCCGGACGAGAGGCCTCCACCGTAGTGACGGCTAGTGTTCTGCCTGGGAATTCGAAGACGAAGGAGATAGTGGTGAACCGGACGAATACACACATCTCACAGCAGGTGGAGCTGGGCTATCACAGTCGGGCAGGGTCGAAGGAGGTCAGGTGGGAGGTATCATCACCAGCGAAAGCCACCTGTGTTGCGGTGCATCTCTCTCTGCTCTATAACACACCAGATCCTACTGACGGTCAGGAGAGTGCCGACGCCTTCTTTGTGCTCAGTGTCAGCACGAGGCAGGGGCAAGAATTCACTCCGGAGTGCACTCACGCCAATACGACTGTATGTGTGAGTTTGTCTAAACGCGCTGTCAAATCGGCAGACTCCATCGCCACAGGCATGATTCTGGTGACGTTCGAACTGCCCAGTGGGTGGACAATGAAGGAATCAGACTTGGCAGGTTTGAAATACCCCGGTCTAAGTCGCGTGGAATACGACGCACAGAAGCAGACGCTGTTTGCCTACTTTGATGCATTCACGGAGACTGAATCAGAGAACGTCGGTGGACGTGATCGGCTGTCGCGATGCGTCAGCCTGCCGCTAAGTCAAAAGATGTTTGTTGAGCCTCTCAGTCCCTCCCTGATCCGTGTGCAAGATTACTATGCTCCCCAGCAGAAGACGGAAGTCTCTTTCCTGCTAAACACTTGCAAACGCTACTGGAACCCTGATTTTCTGCAGGAGACAAACGCGACTGTGGAGACGCCAGACGTGAATGTAACACCGGTTTTGACTACGCCTGCTCTGCCCAGCTGTCCCAACTGCACTACTGACGATAAAACACGGGAGAGCTTGGTGCAGGCTATCAACGAGTCAGTCTGCTACTACGGCGGCAGAATCCACCTTTTCAAGCCTCAGTCCGTTCTGGTTGAAGACAAGGAGTCAATAAGAGGCACAATGCACTTTGTCGCTTATGGAAAAACGGTGGCCTCATGGAACACGACGTTGGGACTGGCGAGCCAGTGTTCGTGCGACATCGTGCGCGGGAGGACATCCATGGTTGCCATTCTGTCTGGCCTCCACAGCTTTGATTTCTATCCGGGGAGCATCAAGGTGGAGTTGAGAGGACATGCAATTGTGCCATTTAATGATCTGCAGGCGGCTCTGGCGGATCTTACGAAGCGTTTGAAGACGAAGACTTCTGAGTCCGTTGAGGCAAAGTGTCCTAGACTTGAGGGTTTGCAAATGCTTGTCCGGAAGCTTGCCGACGCAAAGTGAGCACGCTCCCTTGCTGTGGTTGTCTTTTTCATTTTTATTTTCCTCGAACAGATCATCACCCGATCCTATCCCCAGTTGATCTGTGACCTTAAACTATCGTGCAGTAGACTTGCTGAGGATCATTTGACTGTGAACTGAGATTGGCAGTTTAGTTACCTTCGCATCCTTTTTATACCGATGTTAAGCCTTTTCGTGCCCAACAATGGCCTGTTTTTCGAATTTAAGTAAAATTTAACCCATGAGTGTATTTGATCAGTAAATGTGATTTTTTATTTTGACCTTGCTTAACGAGGGAATGGTGCCGGATCAAGTAGGTAATTGTGGGAATTGGTTGGGTTGAGATTCGCAGGTGTAACAGTTCTCTGAGATCACTGTTCGCTTTCGACGGTCATGAGGTAGTGCCAGCCAAACCGAGGGCGGACCCCTGTACTTGGTTAAGAGATTTGGCTTTAGTAAGCTTTGAGGGTGGCTCATCGGGAAATCGAGTTGTACTCTTGGATTTTCAAGGTGTTGACACCAACCCGTCTTCAGGCGAAATGAACACAGGAGAAAATAAGATCGACAGACTAGGTCGGTTGGCGTGACAGGGCAGACAATGACAGACTGACAGCTGATGCGTGAGAGGGGTGGGCACCGAGGTATGGTAAGCTTTGGGGTGTGGGGAAGGGAGAGCCGTTAGGGCTTCTTGCCTCCCCCCACCCCAACGGGATGAGTGTGTTCCGTGAGGACGGTCGGCGAGCGCAACTCTACCACTGTATATTCCCGATCGCAATCGACAAGACAACATGCCCGTGGCCCAGTGGTTATAAGCGTTGTACCTATAACAAACAGGTCTCGAGTTCGAGCCGCGGGTATTTCACACATCGGGGTTAGGTATGACTGGCTGACGACGGCTGATAAGCCAGAAATGGCCATTCCAGTCTCCCTTGTCTTTGTCGGTAATACCATTCTGCCTATATATCATGCGCCGCAGTGCGGCTGCTGGTTGGGCTCGAGAAAGAGCCCTTAAGGCACAACGGAACGAAAGAGTTCCGTAAGAACGATCGGTGAGCGCCCCCTACCATTGTATATTCCCGATCAAAAACCGATAGGGCAACTGGCTCGTGGCCCGGTGTGTACAGGCGTGGACTTCTAAACCAACAGTTCGCGAGTTCGACGCTCAGGTGTTCCACACTTCGGGCTTGGGTATGGCTGGTTGACGACGACTAATAAGCCAGAAATGGCCATTCCAGTCTCCCTTGTCTTTGTCGGTCATACCATTCTGCCTATATATATATATATATATATGGGCAAAGATCCGAGGTCCGGTTATTGTATTGCGTTGATCATCCCCCAAGGAAGACAAAGAAGAATAGAGGGCGAATTCATGGACCAAATTATATTTGAACCGGCATTTCGGAAACCCCCCGTTCCATCATCGCCCGCCAGAATTTAGGGTCGGTAAGATTTTGTCGCTCGTCTCGTTTGCGCATACACCGGTTGACAAAGTTGCGCGGGTAACCATTTTCTCTGAAACCCCGTAGAAAATATTGAACTTCGGCAGCCTTCTCTTCCGGTTCACTTCAGTGCGTTTCAACACGCCGATATAGCGTTTTTACGGAGTTGCTTTTGTGTCTGATTGGGTGGTTGCTGTTGACGTTCAGTATTTGCGTCGTGTTCGTCGCCTTCCTGAACACTGGTCTTTAGGCCAGCAGACAGTATGTTTGTCCCGTTTCGTGTCAGAAGTCAAAATTGTGAGAGTCCGCTTATCCTGTACACGGGACAGGTTGCCTTGAGTGGGCTGTTTGCTTGTGTGTCAGAGCAAAGCTTCCGCCCACGAGAGCGCAGTTCGTGGCATTGTTCACGCAGATGTCACGTGCCCATGTCAAGCTGTGTTGGACATGTGACTGTTTGGTTTAGGGGTGGAGTCGGGGGGGGGGGGTGCATGATCACAAGGACGCAAGCCAGGCTGTCCGGAGCGCGTGAAGCGTGAAAGATCGTGTGCGTAGGCGTGACTCATTGCAAATCAGGCCTGGATGCCACAGCTGCGCTGTGGGCCATTGTCTCTCCGATCTTTTGTTTGCCCCTCTGCGGTATTCAGGGACTTGGTGCGACTCTGCAGCATGTGTTGCGGGTTGAAAGTCCGGTTCTGGGATAGATAGGCAGTCAATTTTCGACCGATTTTTCCTACCTGGCTGCTGTTTTCGTCGTTCCAACGGAGCTTATGGACAAGTGCTGATGTTCCAGCGGGCGAAATTCGGTTCTTCTGTCGCAGTACAGGACTATAAGACATGGCCCGTGATTGATTGACTGTGACCATCCCAATGGGTTGGAGCGGTAGGCAGGTTGTCCGAAGAAGACTGCAGAATAATACGCTAGGAGCCGATAGTCATGGTATATATTCATATATATTCACTCAGGAACAGGCGCACACCGATCCATTGGCTTGCGAAGAAAACTAGGTTTGTATGGACGATAGCTATCATATGAAGAAAAAGATGGGCTCATCGGAACAGGTTTATTTAGATACTGACATTTCGAAGGGCTTGGTCGACTCTCCATTGTCAAGGCGTAAAATGCACTTCCTCGACCAGAAATCCCAGGTGGCATGTCACATTGGTCGGCCTCGTGCTGATCGATTTTTCTCTCCTCTCTTGCTGACTCGGCCTCTCGGGGGATGGTTTACGGGCGTTTTGTCTGTGTGCTTTGTGAGTCACCACCCCGTCGGGGGAGGTGATTGAACCTTTGTCGGGTGGTCGGTCTGGCGGTTCTTCCTCTTCTTCCTCATCGAGTAAACTCGCCTTCGGACTGTCTTTGTATGGCCTTCTTAAGTCTGGTGTGGTTGTTTGGTCCTGAGCTCCACGATTCTGATGACGTAGAACCTTGCAAGCTGTGGGGAGGTCCAAATGCCTGTTGATGGAGTGGGCATCGGAGGACCACGCCTCGAGAGTTAGCCGTTCTGTTTTCGTATTGCCTCGGCCTAAGATGGTCGCCCTCTGGAGGTCAAAAGTATGCTCAGTTTCTCCAACGCGTGTTGCTGGTTGTACCTTCAGAACCTATTTGCAACGAATGGTTATCCCAGACATTTCATCGAGAGAAGTAGACCTCGGGCGCACAGACGGCAGCCAAATGAGCAGCAACCCGAAGTCTGGAGGGCCATTCCCTACGTTAAAGGGGTCTCTGAAACGGTCTCTCGACTGTTACAACCCGCCAGAGTAGTCATAGCCCGTCGACACCAGGCAACGATTCGACGCCGTTTGATGCAACCTAAGGACCCATTGCCACCCACTGAAACCCTAGCAGTCATCTACAAAATAAACTGCGATGTGGGCGACTGCAACTATGTGGGAGAAACAGGGCAGAAATTGCAGACTCGCCTGCAAGAGCAGAAATCGGCTACTCGGAGGTTAGACCCTAAATCTCAACTTGCAACGCACGTTGGAGAAACTGAGCATACTTTCGATCGCCAGCGAGCTGCCATCTTAGGCCGGGGCAACACAAATGCAGAACGGCTAACTCTCGAGGCGTGGTCCTCCGATTCCCATTCCATCAACAGGCATTTGGACCTCCCTACAGCTTTCAAGGTTCTACGTCATCAGAATCGTGGAGCTCAGGACCAAACAACCACACCAGACTTAAGAAGGCCATACAAAGACAGTCCGAAGGCGAGTTTACTCGATGAGGAAGAAGAGGAAGAACCGCCAGACCGACCACCCGACAAAGGTTCAATCACTTCCCCCGACGGGGTGGTGACTCACAAAGCACACAGACAAAACGCCCGTAAACCATCCCCCGAGAGGCCGAGTCAGCAAGAGAGGAGAGAAAAATCGATCAGCACGAGGCCGACCAATGTGACATGCCACCTGGGATTTCTGGTCGATGAAGTGCATTTTACGCCTTGACCATGGAGAGTCGACCAAGCCCTTCGAAATGTCAGTATCTAAATAAACCTGTTCCGATGAGCCCATCTTTTTCTTCATATGATAGCTATCGTCCATACAAACCTAGTTTTCTTCGCAAGCCAATGGATCGATGTGCGCCCATTACTGAGTTAATTCATTTATAGATGTATGCGTAAAGATTCGAGGTCTAGACATTGTATCGCGTTCGTCATCTCCCGAAGAAGACTAAGGAGAAGAGAGTGCGAATACATGGACCATATGGTATTTGAACTGACGTTTTGGAAACTTCCTCGTTTCCATCATCGGAGTATGTATACGGCATGGTACCGACAAAGACGAGGGAGCTCGAAATGGCTATTTTTGGCTTATTAGCCATCATCAGCCAGGCATGCCCAACGCCAAGTTTGGATCACTTGGAATGCAAACCCCGGGTCTTTGTTCATCCAATTTTGACAGTCTACCACTGAGCCACGGGCTCGTTGTTCCGTCAGTTGCGATCGGGAATATGCAATGGTAGAGGGGCGCTCACCGATCGTTTCTGCGAAAGTCACTCGTCCCGTTGTGCCTTAGGGCTCTCTTTCGAGCCCAGCCAGCAGTCGCACAGCTGACGACGGCTAATAAGCCAGAAATGCCCCCTCCAATCTCCTTTGACTTTATCGGTTATGTATCCTGCCTATAGTACGCGCCACTGTGCAGCTGCTGATTTGGCTCGTGAGACAGCTCTAAGGCGACATTTCCGTAGAAGCGTTGTTTTGATAAGCGCTCGTCGTCCACCCTCACCAGATGGCCGCGCCAGTGTAGCTGTATTTGCCTGGGCATGGCGTGGATGCTGAGGACTCCAGTCCGTTCCGAAACTCTGACCAGAATCCTGTCCTGTCATGCCAGCTAGAGTATTTGTCAGAGAAAAATGAGGTGGAAGTGGTTTAGCTTCCGCGATTGCCTCTCGTAGACTGTCCGAGTCGCCACCCCATAGAGACGTGTCGGCGAGATGACAGCGCTGCAGATCTTTAGTTCAGGCGGAGACCGTGGCGACTCCATACGGTGATCCGCAGCCGGCCGAATCCACGGTTGGCTTTGGAGATACTTCGTCATCGATTTTGGTAGGCGAAGTTGTCCACGACCTTCATTCAGGTGCCTTCGTCATGGATGTGAGGAGCACTGTATGCAGTGTTGGACGACGACTGACGCATAACTACCGTTTTGTCTGTGTTGATGGTCAGCCCCAAGTTGGTACAGCCGAAAGTGAGGTGTTCCCTGCTCCGCCACATGTCTGCCTCTGTCGCGTTGTTGTGTGCGTTGTCACCCGAAAACAGCAGGTGGCGGGCAGTAGTCATGGGAAAAAGCTCTGAGGCCTTCATGCGTTTGCCGTTGAGAAAATATCCATAGGTCCTGTAGGTGATACGGATACCGGGGCGTTAATCACGGTAGGCGTCCATCAGCATGGCAGAAAACATGAGACTAAAGAGGGTACGGGGCGAGTACGTAGCTCCGCTACGCTCTGTTGGCTACTAAAAATGCTTCTGAGAAGTTCCCATTGGTCGTGGCGCGCGCCAGCTTCCCACCGTGGACATGCTGCACCAAGCTCGCAGATCGCTCAGGACAGCCGAACCTCAACATGATTTTGTACGGTCTTTAACGATTTACTCTCTCGAAGGCTTTCGTCAGGTAGTGTAGGGGAGTCCGCAATTTCTGGCATTTCTTCTGAAGCTGGCGGGGGTCGAAAACCATGTCGGCGGTTCCACGTTGACGTTGGGATCCGCAGTGGCTCTCAGGGAGAAGTCCTTGCTCGAGATAGCCTTTAAGACGGTTGAGGAGGATGCGAACGAGGATCTACCGGGGGACATTAAGCGGCGAGATTCCTCTGTGGCTAGCACAGAGTTGTCGGTCCCCTTTTCTTCATAGCGATGGACGATTGTCATATTCTTAAATTCATGGGAACTTATCTTCTGCGCCACGCCTCCCGGAACAGCGTTGGGATTAGATCCATTAGCCGATGACCGCCATGCTTTTAGGTTTCGGTCAGGATCGTATCAGGGTCCGATGCTTTCCCGTTGAATTGCTGTTGCACGGCGCAGAAGGGAGGGCAGAGGATCCAGGTTGAGGTTCTTTCCACTTAGGGGAGTCGGCCAGTCGCTGGCGGGGTCGGGATTGTAGATGGGCCGTTGAGAACACTCAGTCCCAGCGCTTCGGAATTTTCGACTTCTCGATTCCGTGGGTGCTAAGAAGCCGAGTATTTCCTTTGGATCGCTGCGAAGAATTTCTTTGGTTCATCGCAGTCTGCACGCCCCTGGATCACCTCGACCTTGCGAGCAATTCAGACGTCCTGCATTTCTCGCAACTGTCGGTGCACAAGGCAGCGACTTCGGTAGAAATCCGCTTGGTTTGCATCGGTCGGGCGGTCAATGTAGGCGAGCAGGTTGCTGATGGTTGCGCCGTCTTCGTGAAACCAGTTCTGGTGCTGACAACGTGCGCGTCCGGAAACAGCCGAATTGATCGGGGCCCTCAGTTGGCACCCGGGGGTCTCCACGGAGGCGTTTTCCTGGAGAGCTTGCAAGTATTCCAGTCGCAGGGTCAGTTGACTGTCAAAGTGGAGACGGTGAGCGAGTAAATTCCACAAAACTGTTTAACTGTTAGTCACCTAACTTGTGGTCCCCTGCGAGGTAGCACTCAGATCCCTATCTTGGGGATGATGAGACTATGGTCCGTCCAGCCATCGGCGTAGCAGATTGTCTTGGTCACCAATACCTCCCGTCGACCTCGCCTCCGGACGAGAGCACTGTCCAACAGCTGCCAGCGTCGAAATCTGGGGTGCGTTCATGTGGTCCTCTTCGCATCGGCAGGCGGAAGGTGGTGGTCAGTAGGCGGCGATGTTCCGCGAAGGTTCGCAGAAGAAGGAGCCCGTTTGTGTTACAGCTGCCGAGACTATGGGGACACAGCACTCAGCGTGGTCTGTCCCGAGGCGGGCGTTGAAGTCGCCAGAAACAACCACTTTGTCCGCCTTCCGCGCAGATGAAGGGAGGATGTGCAGTGCGTAGGCGCTGATGGTGGTGGCAAGTTTGGCTCCCCAAATATGCGGACTCAGTTTTATAAAGCGATCGTTGATGCCATGCGACAGACAGGGTAGTTGCTTCAAGATGTCGATCTGGATGTCAAAGGCGACCACAGGCTCGCATTGCCTTTGGGTGACCCCTCCAGAAGGTGTGGTCGGCACCCATATCCTCCAGTTGACCTTGTTCGGAGAGAAGGGTCTCTCTGAGAGCATCCACGCCCATCTTGTAGCCCGGCAGTTCTTGAGTGACTAGCGCAGTTTGCCTTTCGGATAATTTGTTCCGGATTGTCTGAAAATGGACAAATACTCTAGGTTACCAGAATAAGCATATACGAGTCACGGTATACCAACAGATAGCGTGCTCCCTCAGTATTCGTTTAGGGCATTTTTTCTGGTCCCTCCCGCCCGCGAGGAGGTAAGCAGTGCTGTTCCTAAATAGGGCTGCTGAGATGTCCCAGACGGCTGACGAATTCCACTATTGGTCATGACTTGGTTTAGTGGGAGATCGACCCAGGTTAGCTTTGACCGCCTACGGGATTGCATATCGTCCTCTCAGTAGGACTATTGAAGACAGGGGGAGGGGGGATGGGAAGGTGGGCGGAGTTCCCGGACGTGGGGACAAACAAAACACCGAATACACTCACCTGGTTTAGCTCGCCGGTCGGGGCGGTTACCGGGCTGTGGCCATTAGGCAGGGCCTCGCTTCGGGGAGCCACACGCTTGACAGTTCAACTGTCGATTTCGACGATGTCCATCGTGTACCTCACAGCAGGATGAAAGCAGGGACAGTGACTTGCGCGTGGATTAGTTTAAAGTGATGGTGGACTTGGGTCGCATCTACCGCATCCTCACCTCCTTCCCCAGCTGGGCCCGGTGTCAAGACAGAGTCAAGAAGACCGGAAACGAGAGAGGGTGCGGGCGGCTGGCACAGCGAAAGCCCGCACCTAGGCGTACCACCACGCCACATGTCCCATAAAAAACCAGGGTTTTATACATCAATGGAAAAGGAAGGACCACTGTGACCCCAATTGGTTCGGTGTGAGCCCGTAATTTGGTGTGCAACCATACCAAAATGTTGACAATTTGTTATATGTGCACATCCCATTAACACATGCCGGACTCCGACCTAGTCCCCATATTAGTGCAGCGCGTCTACGGCGTGGCCCGTTTTACTGGCAAACAACGGTTCGATCGTCCTTGTCAACGAGATCAACCATGTGCTGCACGGCAAGGTGCAGCAGGCACGATGACTGAAGCGTGATTTATAATGAACGTAGACTTGCACCGCATCTACCGCACTCTCTCCTTCCCCACCTGTATCCGGTGCCAAGACATGGTCAAGAATACCGGAGGGGGGGGGGAGGGCGCATGTCGGTAGCACGGTCGAGCCCACACCTTGGCACCTCATTCCACATCCCCTGGTCTACGCGGCAAATGACCAGGTTTTGACCAACAACAGAGAGAATGGAGGCTGGCACGGCCGGAGCAGCGCCAAGGCGTGCTGTCACACTTGGCCCGGATGCCACGGAGCGGGAGTGACATAAGGGCCACATTAAGAAGGAGCCATCGCAGCCTGACTCTCAGACCACCAGCCGGCCACTCCACACAAACACTTAACACTGGGCCGACTGCGAGGTCCAAGTTATTTCGTCAATTGACACTATACTGTCTCAGACGTCAGAGGCAACCACAAGATCAGAGTTCAGGTGGAGAAGTGGCACAGAGGAAATATTATCCCCTGCCCTACATGCGAGGAATTTCTGCGGCGATGGCCCGACAACTAAACCGGTTTGGCATCTGCATTGCTCACAAGCCGGCGTCCTCCTTACGCGCAGCACTATCCCGGGCAAAAGATCCCATACCCAAAGAACAACAAAGTAACGTCATTTACCGTATCCCGTGCGCTAACTGCCGTTGCGTTTATATTGGTCACAGGGGTCGACAACTTGGGACTCGCATTAATGAACACAAGTTAGCTATCCGCCGACGCGACCCCTTATCTCTCGTGTTTGCACACGCTCTTGATTGTGACCACCGTTTCAATTGGGACGGTACCGAAGTGGTCGCCATGGCTAA
>CACRXP010000005.1:1003756-1014614 GCA_902702965.1 Spirometra erinaceieuropaei
ATCACAGCTGGGACCCACAACACCTATCCTCACCTCCTGCGCTCATCACAACACGATGCACACCTCCCCCTCGCAAGGTCGTCTGCTTACCTCTCTGTCTGCGTCCTCAACCAGCAGTGTGACAATGCCACCTCTCACTTTTCACTTTGTCTAACGACGGGTTTGTGAAACCAGCTCGAAAATTTACGAGTAAAACCCCATTTCCGACGGACTTCCTCCTTTCATCATCTCACTGCAGATCGGAAGTATTTTCACGCAGAAATAGGCGCACATCGATCCTCTAGCCTTCGGAAGCAAACACGAAGCCGGTGTATGACAGAAATCAATAATTGGCATTTATCGTCCATGTTGGCCCTAGTGAAGGAAGGTTAGACCGAGAAATAAAGATGTGGTCAGACTGGCACAGTACTATCCCGCCTCCATTCTGTCAAGGAGCAACACGTTGAAGCCCCATGGACACTTGATCTTCAGTGGGCTGGTCTGTTCGCCTACACCCCTTCCTCTGAGTGACCCGACACTAGTTCCCCTGCAAATCTGTGTGCGCGACCATATTCAGGCACAAGACATGTTTTGCTTCATCCTGTTAATACTGGTGGACTGTGTGCTTATGAACTTGTTCCGAGACAAAGTCCTGTCTCCTGTTCATATCGGCACCGAATGGACTCGCGTGGCACTATTTCCGACAGACTGTCCGACCAGTCGATGCATCGCACATTGTTTACAGTTGGTGGAATCCAACAAGAGAGTCTTGTAAACACTGTGATGGACAGTAGGTGGGCTAACTCATGAAATGTCAACCGAAATTCCGAAATACGTTTTCGTTTCGAAAAGATTCATTACGAAGGGTTGTAAAACTAGTCAGCCTACAACATAATTATATAATATTTCAGTTACTTCAGAATGCTGGCTTTCGAATTAACCTCTTTTTGGTTACATGTAAAAACAATGCTCCGCAAAAAGTGACTACTTGATAAGCATCCATTTTATCATTGATTTTCGATGCTCTTGAAATTCAATTATATTTCATGGGAATCATGCATATAAATATTCCTTCTTTTGCTCATTCGGTAAAAAATTACGTCATTTTTTAATTTTATGCTCGAAGGAGGGACATTATTTGGTTTTAAAGTTTCTAATTGTGGGACTTTTAAATACCGTGAAATGGCCGTTCATAAATCGTCATGTCTCTGCATTCACCAATGTGGCTTGTAAAGTTAACGATATAGATCAAATCCACGGCCTAATTTTATGAACCCTATATGATCAGTCTTCATTACCGTAAAGAAATATGTGGTTTTCCGTACGCGGAAAATATACTGCTTGTAGTTTGGAAACACTGAATCTAAGTGTAACGGTAGAGCGGGTTCAAAATTATTCGGGAATTGAAAAGTTTCTGAAAACCAAATTATACCCTTCCCTCGACTATAAGATTGGAAAAAGACGTAATTTTCTACCGAATGAGCGAAAGGATGAACATTTGTATAAATTTTTTCCATGAGGTATTATTGATTTTTAGGGGCATCGAAAATTAATGAGAAAAATTCATGCTACTTAAGTAGTAATTTTTACAGAGTGCAGTTTTTGCATGCGGCCGGAAGGGAGTTCATTCGAAAACCGGCATCCTGAGGTAGCCGAACTATTATAGAATTATGTTGCAGGCTGACTAGTTTTACAACCCTTCTCAATTAATCTTTTCGAAATGAAAACGCATTTTGGAATTTCGGTTGACATTTCATGAGTCAGCCCACCTACTGTACAATAAACAGGGTCCTCTCAATAGGAATGTGTGCCTGCGAGCGAGTAGAGCGGGAATGCACGCATTGCTGGCTTGATAGACTGGTCCGGCGCGGGGGAGGCATTATCACAAATTCAGCACTGGCACCAAGGGTCGCAACGTTGGGACAGATAAATCGAGAGAGCTGAGTTGGTCGTCGTGGCAACCGTTGTCGGAATGGGGAGGGGGGGGGAATGAAGGATGGGCCGGACAACTATCACGGGCGGCTGCCAGTCGTGCCTGCTAAACGAGATGTCCGCCTCCAGAGGAAACAACAGAACTGAAGCTGTGGCGGTCAAGGATGCGAGATCAACTTAAACCACGAACAATAATTTCGTCTCGTCTAATGTCAGAAGTCAGGGAGCTGTGAAGACTAGTTTATTCTGTACACAGGGCAGGCTGCCGTAAGTTGGTAGCTTGCTTGCAACAGAGATAAGCGTCCGTTCACGGCGAGTGTCAGTCGCGGTGTGTGGTTTACGCGGGAGTGAATGTCTGTGGCAGTAGGTGGGGGTGAATGGCTGAGTGCTGGTCATGAGGTTGGAGGGGGACGAATAATCACAGAGGCTCACGGGTATCAAGCCAGGTCGTCCGACGCGCGTTTGTCACTGCAGATGGACAGGAGGGACCCCAGTTCTAGCCGGCGGGAATGGCCGTGTGTCAACAGCTGTCGCGGCCATCGTACGACAAAACGGAGCCAGAGAAAAGGGGGACTGGAGCGGCTGCTACAAAGCCTTGTATGGCCAGAACGACAGCCAGCATTCAGTCTTACAGAGGAAGAGACGATGGAGCAAGAAGTCGATTGGCCTGACGTTCCGGACTCTCTCTCTCGAACCCATCATGAGAGACAATTTTAAAAACCTCAGGCCAATAAAAATTCTTGCTCTAGTGATTGCATATTCACCTTCTAAACTGCTTCCTGGGACCCGCCTATTCGCTCCTACCGACAATTCCACCCTACCCGGATTCCGCAGAGCATCCTTTATAATATACCGTTCGCAGTCCTCAGCAGCAGACCAGCATCGAATTTACGGACTCCGCATTTGTGCAATGTATTCCCTCCACGGAGGCCTTGCAGGAACAGACGACCACATTGAAGGGGGCGAAGATCTTAATCAGTCAGTAGGCAACCTAATTTCTCATGAGGTACGAACTGAATGAAAGCCCCGCCAAGAAGGAGTAAGAATCATCCAGAAAATTTGGGGTGGACCGCTACATCGTGGTATTCAAGAAATCTGTTTATCAGAAGAAAATAAAATGTCTTTCGGGTAGCGTTTAGTCATAAGAATATAGGCGGACGGAGGCTCTGGGGAGCACCATAATAAGAAAATGTCATACAGAACGTAGAATCTACGGAGCGACACCCACCAAGGAATGATACTGCTCCGAACCCAAACACTAAGCAGTGGTGCGATTCTTCCAAAGACGCACAGCGTCGATGTTTCCCTCCGAAAATATATGCTGTACGTACCGACTTATCTGACCTTTTGGCAGAACGGCCGTTTTACCGAACAGAGCTCGTCGTGTTGGGCTCTTCGATCACCTTCCACAAACCACCAACCTAATCCTATCAAAGACGTGGAAATAAAATCTGGTGAATTCGTGCTGTCTTTCAATCTCATCGCCCCCTGTCAGTCCAGCTCCGCAACCGGATTGGGCGAAAACGGTTAAGGAAACGCTGAGAAAACATTGTGACAGGAGCGAGACTCCCCAACGCAAAAAACTTATGGATTTTGGCGGGAACCCCGTCGAGTACGCCATTAACTCCTTTATGACTATTTAATCTGCAACCTCAGGTGTTCGCAACCATTCTTGTGACCACCATCGATTATGCGATTGTGCAGGAGCCGGAACCGCTAAATGGTTACCCAATCCGGAGCGTGGTCATTTTATGCCTTCAAGAAAGGTAAGTTTCGAGATTCCATCAGCGCTTTGGGTCTGGCATTTGTACACTCCTACAGGCCAATATGTACAAAGTGCTCCCTTATTTTGCACCACACTACTGTACCGGTTATCAGTTGACGTTAGCCCCTGGGCAATTGCAATTTGGTCTTGGCTGTGCTTGACTGAGTACCATGGACAACACTTTATCTCTCATCGCGCCCATATCTAATCTCCCTTTCCATCTCTCTCTATCTGTTCTGCGAAAATTCCCACATTACGACTGAAGAGTCAGTTGGCGAACATATGTTTTCGGTAACTCATCATCAGACCGATACAGTGCATGACCGATCTCATGAAATGTTGGCCGAAATTCTGAAATGTGTTTTCAATTAGGAAGGATTACTTAGGTGGGGTTGTAATATTGACTAGCATGCAGCATAATCCTATAGCATTTCGGACTCACCAGGATGTCGGCTTTTGGATTCATTCCTTTCTGACCTTCTGCAGAAACCGCAATCTGTAAAAGGTGACTACTTAACTAGTATACATTTTTCATATTGATTTTCGATGGTCTTACAAATTCAAATATATTTTATTGAAAACGTGCACAAAAATATGCCTTCTTTTACTCGTTCGGTAGAAAATCACACTGTCTTCATATTTTATGCTTGAAGAAAGTGTATATTTAGGTTTTAAAAAAGTTTTCAATTATGAGATTTTCAAGACCGTGCGATGTCCATATATGCAGCATCGTACCTCTCCGTTTACCACTGCTCCTCATGACATGTACAACACAGTCCGGATCCATTGCAAAATTTTATGACCCCTCTATGGTATCTTCTTAAAGGCATAGAGAAATATATGATTTCCCTTATGGGGAAAGCATACATCATGTAAAATGAAATCGCTAAACGCTAATGCAATGGCGCGCCTGGCTCAAAATTATTCGGGGGCTGGATAACTTTTTTAAAACCAAAATATACACTTCCTTCAAGTATAAAATATGAAGATAGTGTGGTTTTCTACCGAAAGAGTAAAAGAAGGCACATTTTTTGTGCACGTTTTCAATAAAATATATTTGAATTTGTAAGACCATCGAAAACCAATATGAAAAATGCATGCTACTTAAGTAGTCACCTTTTGCAGATCGCGGTTCCTACAGGAGGTCAGAACGGAATGAATCCAAAAGCCGACATCCTGGTGAGTCCGAAATGCTATAGGATTATGCTGCATGCTAATCAATATTACAACCCCACCTAAGTACTCCTTCCTAAGTTCCGCAAATATTCCCATGTTACACTTGAAAAGTCAAGTTGGCGAAGACGTGTTTTCGGTAATTCTTCGTCAGGCCAATACAATTACATGAAGGAATGAAAATGTACAAAATCAACAGTGTTTATAGATGTCTCAAGGGCTATTAAGTCATTAACACTCATCATCCCCACGCCGCCCGCATGGCAAGGTCGGCGGGTGTTGGTCCTCAGAGTTAGGAGAAGGGGTAAAAGAGTCTTTGAGTGATGCTCTTGGATTGAGTACACGGAGTACCCATCACTGTAATTAGGGATTTGAGGCGGCATGACGGCATCACTTGGGGTTGGCGTTGGCCACGGCAGAGAGAGTGCTTGTGTCAGGGTTTTCTGACAGCATAACATCGGATTCGCTAGCCGTATGGCCACTGCCTCGGCCGTTGCTAGTATCCGTTGGCGTAGGCCTTTAGAGAAGCATGTTGGTGTCCGGTAGACAACCTGAAATGCTTCCTTGGCATCGACTCGGTGATTTGTATCGATTAAATGTGCGAGAATAGAACTCGAAATCGACCGGGTCTCACCTCTGTCTAGCCAGGCGGGCATAGGTTCACGCACCCTCTTTACCAGGCGTCTCGTTGTGCGGCCGATGTATCCTGCTCCACAGGAGCAAGTGAATGAATAAATGCACATTGATGTGGCCTCCAACGGTAGTCTGTTTTTACCCCCCAAACGTAGGAGGGGAGAGTTTGTGAAGCATACGCGTAAATTCGCCGCGGGGAATGCCCTCGTGATAGCTGTAGTTAAGCGCCGTCGGGCTATTTCGCTCTCCGCATCTCCTGCAAAAGGCAATCTTATGAATACATCTTTCTTTTCCGAAGTCGCAGCAGTGGGCTTTTTGTCGCGTTCCCCAATATTTCGGAGGATAAATCTATCTGGGTATCCGTTCTCCCGAAGTGTGCTCCGCAGCTGTTGGAGTTCTTCTTCAATAGCTTCAGGTGAGCAGATGCGCCTCACTCTAGCTGCCAATCCCTGGACTAGATTTCGTTTGATGTTTAGTGGGACAAAACTGTGGAAATTAACGTATTGTCCCGTCCAGGTTTTCTTTCGGAACACCCTGCGCTGGATAGACCCATCCTCTTGCCTGTGCAGAAGGACATCGAGAAAGGCAAGTTCGTTATCTGCCTCGGCCTCTGCAGTGGACTTTATCGAGGGGTGCGCACTGCTGAACTGTTGAACAAGCTCCTCGGTATCGGTGGCATCATCCGCCAGGAAGAAGATATCGTTCACGTACCGGCCGTCTTAATGACTTAATAGCCCTTGAGACATCTATAACCACTGTTGATTTTGTACATTTTCATTCCTTCATGTATTGGCCTGACGAAGAATTAACGAAAACACATAATCCTTCCTGACTGAAAACAAATTTCAGAATTTCGGCCAACATTTCATGAGATCGGTCACGTGGGTAATGATCATTCTAATTGTAGACAGGATATCAGTGCGTCTCAAGGGCAGGGTTAATCGGACTCTATGTTCCCACGCCGCCCGCATGACGGAGTCAGCGTGTTGAGGGCGGTGGAGTTGGGGTGAGAGGGGGGGAAAGGAAAGGGATTCCGGTTAGATTGTAAGCGCTGTGCGTGTGACTGCTCTCAGGGCGTCGGGCCGGCGTGCGATCAGCGTCTGGAGTCGGCCAGGGCAGACAGACGGCTTGTGTCAGCGTCTTCTGACAACAGAGTGCTGGGTTCGCTAGTCGAATGACCACTGCTTCGGCTGTGGCTAGCGCTCGTTTGCGCAGGCCTTTAGAGTTGTGTGCCAGCGCCCGGTAGATAACCTTAAAGGCTTCTTTAGCGTCGGCTTGGTGGTTCTTATCGATTAGATGAGCGAGAAATGAACTCGAAATCAATCGATTTTCACCTCTACCTAGCCAGGCAGGCATGTGTTCGCGTATTCTCTTTTCCAGACGCCTCGTTGTACGGCATCAGTCAGAGCAATGCTGCCAAGGTGTTGCTCTTCAACACTGCCGTCATGGAGGTCATGCATCATCCAGACCATCTTCTGCACAACTCGATTTCTGGTACTTTGCTCTTTCTAGCACAATTACCTCTTAATAGCACCAAACCAGTATTCATTATTGGGTTTCCATTCTGTATCGACACAGTTCATCAAGACATGGAGGTGGTTCTTGGACCTTCGGTATTCGGTCTACGTCGCTGGTGAAGGGAATTGGTTGAGCTGTCCAGAGTTGCTGTCATGGATCGTCACGCGTGGAGAGGTACAGTTCGTGACATCGTCGAGGCCGGCTAGACCAGGCATGATCGCAGCCACTACAGCGGGTCCAGGTGGATGAAGAGGAAAGAGTGCGCTAAATGCAGCGCAAGTACACATACACTAACTCACGCGTAAGTCACCCTTTCCGTTTTCGCCCTGCTGTGGAGTACTTACATACTTGCACTTGATACGGCTGCGATCATGCCTGGTCTAGCCGGCCTCGATGATGTCACGAACTGTACCTCTCCACGTGTGACGATCCATGACAGCAGCTCTGGGCAGCTCAACCAATTCCCTTCACCAGCGACGTAGACCAAATACCGAAGGTCCAAGAACCACCTCCATGTCTTTACGAACTGTGTCGAGCCAGGTTTTGAATTGACCCCCACTTGGACGCCTCCAAGGGGGCAACGGTGCCCGCTCGAGGGCAGTAACACTGAGCTCCTGAGGTGGACGATGGGGAACATGCCCAAACCACCTCAGTCGTCTTTCTTGGATGGCGTGAGTTATCCTTGCGATGTTGTCGCAGCGAGTGCGGACTGTCTTATTTGAGACGAATTCGGTGAACTTCACTCGAAGGATGGTCTTTAAACAGTGGTGGTCAAATACCTCCCGTTTTCGCTCGTCCTCCACGCGCAATGCCCAGCATTCACAACCGTAGAGAAGGACAGACCGAACAGAGGCACGGTGCACGCGAATCTTAATGGCGATGGAGAGGTCACGTCGGATCCATAGGCATTTCCGAAGACTTGAGAAAACCTAATGTGGAGTACTCGGTGAACATGACCGGCAACGACGGTCTAACTGTTATCGACCACGTATCTACTCAAGAGGCTGACATCGAGTGCTATGTCAGCGTCAGCAAACCATGATCCTCACAGCCTGGTATGCGCTGGCAATTCCCTGACACCTGGTTCCCGGCCGGCAGATGCGTTTGCGCTCCCCCTGGGTATACAGGTGGTGGGCATAGCTGCCTAGTCATCATCCTCGTCCTTCTGACCCCGGTCGAGGTGTCGTTGTCGCTGTTGTTGGTTAAAAACCTAGTCATTTGCTGCGTGGGGATGTGGTGAGGGACGCCAAGGTGCGGGCTCGGCCGCGCCATCCACCTGCGCCCTCCCACGCCCCCGGACTTCTTGACTCTGTCTCGACACCGTGGTTCAGATGGGGGATGAGGAGAGAGTGTGGTAGATGCTTCGCAAGTCCACCACCACTACAAAATAAATCACATGCAAGTCACCGTCCCTGTTCTCACCTTGCTGTAGAGCATGCAACGGACATCGTCGGAATCGACAGTTGAACTGTCACTCAGGAGGCTGGTCACCCAGGACTAGGAAGCGAGACAAAGTCTTTCGTGGTGCATGCAACACACTGAACTGAAAGTTTTCGAAGTTATTGAACGCGCGCTTATGTGTACAGTAGATTCACTGGTCCCTACTCATTCTCTAACATTTCCCTACCCTTTTCCAACCCATATGAACACATGAGTTGAGCAAATCGAACGGTTGTGACGGCTGTAATTAAAACTGGAAACGGAGACCCGAAGGCCATATATTGTTCAGAAACCGCGGTCTATTAATACTGCAACCACTGCCAATGAAAACGAAGAGACGAGTCCCAGGAAGCATTCATGAAGTCTTTATCTTCTCCTTCCATATTCGGTGCTGAGACTTCGCCTAGGCGGAGAAATTAGCCACGCGGAGAGCGCACAGGTGAACACCTTTCCCAACACCACGGTCGGGGCGTCAGATGGTCGAGCAATCATCACACCAACATCCAACGTACGTGATAAGATTTCAGCAATTAACGACGCAAATGTCGGCTATCAAACTGTCATCACACCACGTGCAACGATCCCTGATGAAGGGGGGGGGGAGTCGCGAACATTCATAGGTATGCGGCAGCATGGCGACTGCATCCTATAAATACTGCAGCCCCTTGTGCATGAACCACCCGTATCTGCTTTTGTCTCTGATGATGGGTTCGAGAAGGAATCCGAAACGTCTGGCTAATAAAGCTCTTGTCCCAGCGATCGAGTCTCCCTCAAGCTTGCAACCACTGTTGGCCTGTAGCTGCCTGTTCTCGCGGTTGCCAACGCCGCCGCTTACGCATGCCACCTCCGGTCTGCCTACGCGCACGTCTCAGCCTCCGGCGTGCGACGCCATGACGCCGATCGATATCTATCTGTTTACCGATTGGCCACAGCCGGACGAATTTCGGGCACATGCACTTGGGCCGTCGCTCGCCAGTTGAGAAGGCTAGCCTCAACTACTTGCTGAGCTGTGTTTACATCACACTGCCTCGGCAAACCATATCCATGTAACCGTCTTCCCCCGACTTCTGATTGAGAAATCTTCAAGTCGTCAACTGCCCCAACTTTCGACGATTCCACTGCCACTGCCTACTTCTATCTCCGATGGTGAGTTTCAGCGTTAATCGGAAATGTCAGGAAATAAGTGCCGCCCCTCCACCAGCTGTGTCTACTTCCGGGAATTTCACCAAAACAGAACTAAAACTTTAGTCGGTCCAAAGCCGCCTGCTCACTAGCTGTAGGTTGAGATTGAAAAAAGTGAAAACAAGCATGTACAGCAGAATTTATTGGGGCCAACAAATTTCGTGACGGCTTTTCAACTGCAACCCGTCTCTGCATAACATAGGTAACGAATGAAAGCGCTCAGCAGTATGAATTTGTACAGAATGGCAGTGCATAGGAGCAAGGTCAAAGTTCAAAATAATCAATAATCAGGGAAGACGTCCACATAGGCATCAAAAAGGAAAAAGGGGAGACGAAATGTTAACAGCAAACCACAGTCAGGGGGAAATAGAGGCGTGAGATTACCAGGGCAATTGCAGATTGATCACGTGATCTAACTGCTTGCATAGGTCTGGTTTCTCCCTCCGTATGTAGGCTGCTTCCAAATAACGCAAGGTTCGAGTTGTACGTGCTCGGACAAGTACTCGAAAGGATGCTTTAGGGTCGACAACATGACCGCTATCTAACAGGTGTTTCGTTATAGACGAACGGGGGGTTCTATTTTCCTGTTTGAAAAGCCAATTAGGCAAATGCTCAGCGGCCCTGGTTGCCAATTGCCTTTGCGTTCGCCCAATGTGCTTGCATCCGCAAGTGCATGTGAATTCATACACACAATTGGGGGTGGCGTGCATTGGCAAGGCATCCTTTGCCCGGTTAATTGGAAGGTTGCAGTTGAAAAGCCGTCACGAAATTTGTTGGCCCCAATAAATTCTGCTGTACATGCTTGTTTTCAATTCATATCGGGGAAAAAATGCTTCAAAATTGAAAAAGTGAGTTTTGACTCTTTACAATGCCCATCCCTAGGTCATTCATTGCACCTGATTTATGCACGCACTTCTGTCAACAGCTAACCCTCTGATTCTGTTCAGTGTGGATAGGGAAATAAGAAAAACCAACTGGATCGCTTAGTCGCGGAATAGGCGTACATATTAGGACAACGCAAAAGCATGGTCGGCGAGGATTGGATGTGTAAGCCCACTGCGAAAATAAAGTCCGGCGACTCTTGCAGTACGGGGAGTACAGTACCTGTGCTAACTCATGAAATGCCGAGGTCAAAATTATAGTGGACAATGTAGTGTATTTTTGGTGTCGTTATTTGTGTTTATTTGGTTGAAATAAGGACGAAAAGACCGTTTTCTGAAGGAAAGTTTGATACGG
>CACRXP010000005.1:1015897-1032432 GCA_902702965.1 Spirometra erinaceieuropaei
CATCCCGGCCAACAGTCCCGACCTTAATCCAATCGAAAATCTTTTTGGAATAGTCAAAAGAAATTGGCACAAAGCTAAGAAGACTCTTTCAATGCAGGAAAAATTGGATTTCATACTCAATAATTACATTTTACAATCCACAATAGATAACCTTGTCATGTCTATGTCGGACAGACTTTCTGCTGTTATTAATTCGAATGGACAATCTACAAAGTACTAATTTTTTGTATCTGTTTCTGTCCTTAATTATTTTTGATCTTTTATGCGCCCTCCTCCTTTATACGTCCTCATACGTAGCCTTTATTAACTTGGTTGTAATATAGGCGTTTCTCGAAAATGTGACTTTTGTCGAAAATTATTTATTTTTATCTCAGTAAATACTATTTCCTTAACCAAACTTTGCTTTATTTCTTTGGCACATCGTTTATTTTCCGCTTTCAGACTTTGGGAGCCGTAGTGTTTACCGATTTTGCGTTAAAGGCGTTAACCTGTGTTAATTCGTGACATTTCATGAGTTAGCACAGGTACTGTATATCATTATCGGTTTTGTCTGCAGAGCAGATGGATGGGTTATTAACGGAATCTGCGGAAGGCATTGGTAAAACTCGCATTTCTACTATACGTTTGCCTTATTTTATTCTAATAGGTCTCCGGGACAGACTGCGCGATTTGGAGGATGCGAATCAGAGGCGTGTAAACGGGCAGAATACGGGTAACCCAAGGTTACTAGTGTACTAGTTAAGGAAGGCCGGACTGGGTAAGACGATATCAGGCGGGAAAACTTGACCCTAATCCTAAAATTTGACATAACCCTAGCAGCAAGCTAAACCTCAATCTTAAGCATAAGTTTAATCGTTTTCTTAAACCTAACCCGAAAGCTAACCCTAGTGTAGCTTGGCTACTTAAATCAAATTTGGAGGCATGTCAGACTGAAAGAAATGAAGGGCTTATACATTCGATCTTCGCCAAATGATAAGTTACACTTCGGTGATTCAATTACGGGAACGAGTTACCATATCGAAAGCAGTCCTCACCCGTGCCCCTAGTCATACATTCTGATTGCCACACCGCAGACGGCAAAGTTTTGGCTTTTGTATCTAGGGCTAGGGCATTGGATGCCGGTTCTTCCCAGAGCGAGTCAAACTGACCTCCACCTCCGGTCTTTCTGACCTGCGACCAATGTATGGCTAGCGACCTTCGAGCTGTCATTTCCACCGATGGCACGTTGACACAATAGCCATGCGCAATACAAGAATGGATAATTAATGGTTATCCTGTGGTAGAGCATCCCCCGGGGGCTGCGAACACTTCCAATCTAGAGAGCTTCAGTTGTCTATTTCACATGCGCTGCATGCTGTACAGGGCCTAACGGCGGCTGAGCTGCAGATGCGTTGGATCAAAATGGGAGCCGGACTGGCTCGCGGCGCGCGTCAATCCGGCTGTGCAGATTCCGCGCGAGGCCTTACCTATCGCCGTACAGGCGTCTGGTGGCCGCCTTAGACGTGGGTCTTCACGTCGCGTCAGCTACTGCGTCAAATTTCATCATTATGCGGTCGGCACTGTCGAGCCACTGGCGAATTGGAGAGAGAGAAAGAGAGCGAGAGAGAGAGGGAGCGTGAGGTCGAGTGTGCTTTCAATTTCCACGCCTATTCAGCACATTCTTCGCCACAATTAATCCGGTGTCCTTGAATCTGTCCCAGGCCGTCAAAGGTCGCAGATTGGAAAATTGCCAACTGACGGGATAACTGAATCCTTCCCAGGGCGGTGAGCCAGGTTGCAATGCCTTCTTCTCAATGTTTCCTTTGCGGCAGTCTCACGCATGAGAGATCCGAACGGTCCTCGTGAAAGCGTGGTGCATGTGGTGGGTATCTGGTCGCGGGTGGCAAGGGCTCTTCAGCTTTGTCTGGAACTGCATTTGAGTCCACCTCCGGTAGTACTGACAGTGTCCATCCATCGGAGCCGGGTGAGAGAGGGAGGAGAGAGAGTGAGGCAAGTGCTGCGCAAGTCTGCTCACTCATTATTCACGCGTAAATCACCGCTGCTGCGTCCAATCCGTGCAGACCCCGGTAGACGTTTGCGGCGATCGCATTACCGTGTGCTGCATACGTCTTCTACCCCCCCCCCCCCATCTAGTGATTTTCACTGAGCATCCGTTAATTCGGTCTCACGGATTTGTCCGTCGCCTGTTGGTCGGTCTTCTCATGTAAGCGGGCTCATGTCACTCCCTCTCACACCTCCGGCCCGCATTTAAAATCTACTAGTTTTGTAATTCTGTCCCACCAGGTGTCACATCCATATGAAAGTGGCCTCATCGGTCTGGTTTTATGACGGCGCATGCATGTCATGTCTGGCTTTGGAGTCCAGCTGAGTGCTTTGCATGCCATCACAAGGCGACAAGAAAAGCAGGCTAAGGGAATGCGAGGAAAGGAGACGGAAGACTGAATGACTATGAGTAGAAGTGAGCTCACCGATGGCGTTACGGAACTCACTCGTTCCGTAGTGCCTTGGGGCTCTCTCTCGTGCCCCGCCAGTGGTTCCACAGCGACGCGTATTATATGCAAAATGGCATTACTGACAAAGACAAGGGAGACTGGAGTGTCCGTTTCTGGCTTGTTAGACGTCATCAGTCAGTCGTTTATGACGTACTAGTCAGACGATTATGCCTCTCTCATCCTTGTCGCTATTTCTTTTACGGACTAGCCAGTGGATTCAGTTCCACTGACACACCACTGCTGTGGAAAGCCGTCCACAGTCCGACATCGTGGAGAGCATGGTTGGGATTTAATAATGTTTTAGACCTGGTAGATAGAAGGAGACGGATACTTTATATCCTTCGATGAGCCTTTGCTCGTGTTTATCATGCTTAGTTTAGAAAGTATTCTGATCCAGAATAAACTGTTCGGGATCCCAGCAGACCTGTCGGCATGTGCATATTTATAATCCGATCGCCGGCTGCCTACTGAATAGATTGCACAAACGCTGACCCTTTGATAACGATCCTCAAGCATAGTGCAAAGTCTATCTAAGAACACCAAAAGCCGTATGCGAAGAATCGGCCATTCAAAATAGCTGTAATTTCTACCGAAAGGAGTATGGGCAGGGGAGACTGCAATTACGATTTCTGACTTATTAGCTATTATAAACCAATCATATCCAATCCCAGACGCTCCAAACTTGGGGGTGGGTATGACTGGCTGGCTGTCTGATGACGGACGATAAGTCAGAAATGACCATCCCCGTCTCACTTGTCTTTGTCGGTTTTCCCGTGGTCGATATGCAATCGTCGTCGTGAGCCTATGTGCACAAATGAAGGGCATGCGTCGTAACTAGATCGATGAACGCGATTTCAACATAGCTTTTGTTCCAATGTGCCCAGATCATCAGTTGTTGAATCTCAGGCTGATTCAGAAGGCGATTCTGACAGCCACCCAAACTACAAGAAAGAAGGCAGTTTGTGAGTGAACAACCCGTTCAACTATTCTGAGTGGGTTATCCTTACGCAATGTTCTTCAGTGGTTTTTTCCAGACCGAATCGCTGTTATTTACTTCCGCGCACCCATGGGGACTTTTTCACCTTGATTTTGTTGGTCACTCGTGGTAGGTGAGGACGTCTGCAAAGTGAATACAGCCTGCGCGATTTTGTAGAACCGAATACATAGGCGCTAGCTTCTCAACTTATTAATTGATGAACATGCATTATCGTTCACCTTCGGGCCGTAGTACTTGGAGGATCTGTGTTCCGAAAGTATTTTTTATTTATAGAAAAACGTTTGCAACTCTAACCAATCCAGAGTGTAGCACATGAAGTAGTAGGCAATCTATTGACAGTTCGACCATCGATTTCGATGATGTCCAACGTGTGCCCCACAGCTGCAGCAGCGGTGGGAGCAGGGACGGTGACTTGCGCAGGGGTTTATAGTGCCGGTAGACTTGCGCTGCGTCTACCTACACTCTCTCCTCCTCCCTCGCCCGAGCCCGGTGCCATGACAGAATCAAGAAGACCGGAGACGAGGGAGGCCGCAGGTGGATGGCTCGGACGGATCCTCACCTTGGCGTTCCACCACACCCCCTGGTCCACACAACAAATAACCAGGATTTCAACCAACACAATCATCAGCACCACTACGCCCGAAGTTGGTTAGAATAAAAGCAAAATCTTAGCATCGAGGAAAAAATTGATATTCGCTACAAAATTCACTTTGCTGGCTGTCCAATGACATACACAGGCTAAACGGGGAAGCCGGGCTAAATGACTCAAACGATTTCGATATTGTGTCTGTGTTTTATCCCGACGGGTGTGAGAGGAGGGGAGGAAGGCGGGTTCGGGAAACAAACACTCTATCTGGGTCGGTGGCGAACAGTGGATCCCATAGCTCATCAACTCTTACCTCTTTACTGGGGTTCTGTTCGTTCTTGAACCTTCCGGCCAATGGCGTGCCAATCGCTGTGGGCATTCTGGAATATTCTGTCCTACAGCGTGTCGTACGCTGATTGGCCATTTCTCACGCTGGAAATCCCTTGCGGAGCCTTCTCGAATGTTTGGGCCGTACGCGTGAGCAGGGGCTTCACGCGTACTTGATAGAGTGCCGCGCGCTGATTGGCTGGCTGTTTTCAAGCGTGTGTTTCCCAGCCGGCCTGGCCTGCTGCGACGAGTGTGGCCACGCGTTCCTTCCGCTTTAGACCGGGATTCCATTGTGGTTTTCGTCTCCGCAACAGTCTACTTGGTGGACACACCCTCAAAGATGGCCATGCTCGTGGTTAGCCCAGCCGTCGTACAAATCGGTAGAGGCACGAATCCAGGCGGTCAGGGTTGTGGAAATCTGACAGCATATCGATACACCGTCACGTCCACCTGGACAACTTTCAGAAGATGGTAGGGGGCGCTCACCGATCTTTCTAACCTAACTCACTCGTTCCGTTCCGCCTTACGGGCTCTCTCTCGAGACCAACCAGCAGCCGCACAGCGACACACGATATAGGCAGTATGTTATTACCGACAAAGACAAGGGGACTGTCAAGGGAGCCCAGTCTCCCTTGAGTCTAAAATGAATCTGCCTGAAATTGCAAAGGCTTTCCGGCGATAAACTAGCCATGCTGTCGAACATACAATACTTTAGGCAGAATGACATTACCGACAAAGACAAGGGAGACTGGAATGGCCATTTATGGCTTATTAGCCGTCGTCAGCCAGTCATACCCAACCCCGAAATGTGGAGCAGCCGAGGTTCGAACTCGCGACCTGTTAGTTAGAAGTCCACGCCTGTAACCACTGGGCCACGATCCCGTTGCCCTGTCCGTTTTCGATCGGGAATATACAAGACTATTAGAAGACACTACGGTGGAAGCATAAAGTGACAGCAGCAGCGCCAAGCTAACGAGCAAAATAGTCGGACTAGTTGACTGCATTCACTGTCCTGACAATGGCATCCGAAAAAAATTCCCATACCATGTCATCTGGAGGAGCTACATATGCTTCTGTCCTGAAAGAATGCTCAGCGTATAATAATCCAGGGTTTAATCATTACGAAACCTCATGATCCCACCGGGCTGGATTGCAACACTTTGGGTGGGCAGAATACTACTGAAGTTGGAAGATTGAAATGGGCAGAGAGAGTCGGTCGGTTGGGGGAAAGCAGGGTTCCGGTCAAGACGTACCCAGATCTACCAGTTTACTGTATCTGGTGGCATAGAATATGGATTGAGACGGCACTGTTTCATGCATATTCAACCTTCATCCAGAAGAGCACCAACACCTTGGTGTATCGTAGACACTCCGTCCTCCGAGGACCGGCCAAGTTGACTACGTCCCTTCTCCTGAGCGACCTAACAAGTTTTACATTCTGCAGCTCTGTGCGCGTGACCATATTCACGCATGTGACATGTTTTGCTTCATCCTGCTCGGATCGGAGGCGCCAGAAGTGCGTGGGCGTGCGAACTTGTCCCGAGACATCAACATGTCATAAGGTGCTGATCCCCATTAACGCCGGATAAACTAACGTGACACAACTTCCGGCGGACTGCCCATCCAGTCGATGTGTCGCATATTGTTTACGGTCGGTCGACATTCAGCTAGGCGGGCTGTCTTGTAAACAAAGTGACCTGTAATAAACAGGATCCTCACAGTAGGAGTGCATGTCTGTGTGTGTGTAGAGCAGGATCACACACACATCGCTGGCCCGATAGACTGGTTCCTCATAGTAGAGGTGGTGCCGGAGCATTAATTCAAGGATGAAATTAAGGACAGCAACGTGAAGACAGGTAACTCGAGAGATCGATGTTGTTCCTTGTGTAGGCTGTTAGTGAGGAGGGAACGGAAGAAGTAGAACGAACAGCCACCAGTCGCGTCCACATGAAGTCTGCCAAGGTAGATGTTCACATAGGGACTAATCAACAAAACTCTGGCCAAATTTTTTGGATACAAAAGCCAACGTCCTGCTTACCCATGGATGCTGCATCACAGAAGTTATTGTAGCTCAGGAATCCGTGCTATAAGAAACGATCAAAATGGAAGAGACCGACTTACTAATCTGTCGCTAGAGAGCCTCACTTCTTGTGAGGTAGAAATAGAATGAAACCTTCGTCACGAAAAGGAGCAACAAGCTCTCAGGAAATTTGAGACGGATTGGCAGCGAGGACCGCTACGTCATGGATTTCAAAAAACCTGATTATAGGAGGGAAAGACAGTGTCTGTCACGCGGCCTTCGGTCATACAGACATAGTCGAAAAGAGGTGGTGGGAGCACCATAATTAACACACTTTCCACAGAACTCAGAGCCCGTGGAACGATACTATCGAAGGAATGGTGCTGCACGGAGCCAACAAACTCTTCAATGGTGCAATCTTAGGATTTTCAGAATATGCACGGGATCGGTGTCCTCCCCTTCCTCCCAAAAATATGAATCTACCAATCAACCCGACTTATGATCTAACAAAGCGGCCGGGGAACTCTTTCTTTTTCTCAAACACTGACCCCGGACTTCTCAACGTTGCAATTTTGTGCATTGTTATCTCAAATTCGGAAAATTATCATTTGACCAAACTAGCCCCTTTGTTGCTGCCTTCAAACACACCTTAGAAAAACGCTCAGACGAATGAAAAAGTTCACTATTTTTAACCAATACTCTCCGTATTCATCCGAGCATCTGTGGTCTGAATGAGGCCACATTGTACCGGTGGTGAAAGTTGCCTGTATTAGGCAGTATTAAATGAGACCTACTCGGTTAGAAGTTTATAGTGACATTAGCAAATACTTCTTTGAGTAGTAGTAGTCGTCAGAAGGGAGGAGTTAGGTGATGTAGGCCGCACCTGCAGTGTGTTTCCTCACATCGTTTCTAGTTCTTACGCTGACATGGACACGGTCTGTTCAACCACGGCGCTCCGGACCCAATATCCGCAATATTGTGCAAGTGGAAATGTCTTAACCAATGCTAATGTTGTTTCTCAAAGTCGGTGTTATCGTTGTGAATGCGAAGTTACTGCGGTGGGGAAGAAAGAATTATATATTCTAAACATCTAAGATATAACTATGTATCCTGGAGCAGCAGAAACCAGAAGATGACGGCCAGCAATGAGCGCATTCTATACACCGGCCGTCCTGATTCACTGAGCAGTGGGCTTCGGATGTGACATGTGAATTTCGAGGGCTTCTGGTCAAGAACATTCTTTATGGACCTTTCTTCAGGGAAGTATCGATAAGAGACACCATCTCGGCTCGTCTTCGTCGTTTTGAGCCGCAGTGTCGCATACTTTTTCCCACTTGGGAGGCAAACCAATATTTCGTAACATGCTCATCGTTTCTTTGATCTGATGAACGCATTCAACCACAGTAAAATGGAAAATGTGTAGAGGGCCTATAGTGGGAAGCACTTCCCCATGCGGGACCTACTACTCCTTACATTGATGGGTTGTAATTAGCCTATCAGGGACTTGTAATGGTCAAAAGACTTGGTGCTGATCCATGCTTCCTAGTTCTACCCTCCCAACATCATTTAATGATGTATACGCTAAGGTTGTCCCCTGCAGCGATGCCTTAGTCGATGCCTAACCCACCCTCATCGCTTCGTTCCCAGACCGAAATGAGGATCTTTGTGGTTGAATCGCCTGTATAGCGTCCCAAGGGTGGAATCACAGAGAAGAATGATCGTCTTCTGGTTAATTTCGCGAGGTTATTCGTTATGCTCCGCCGGCGCACTGCATTTCAGGGTCGGATGTGTTTATGTAGCTCTGTCCAAGGTGGTGTGGTCGACAGGACAGAGGCTTCCAAATCAAATGTCAGGGAAGACGGACTGGGTTTGGACGACTTTTACTGCTGGACGTGCGTACACAAAGCTCCGCAAGCAGTCGCCGCGAGCGAGCTCTCTAGACAAGTTGCTGTTGTCTGTGTCCGCCTTCGAGTTGCTGAGACCCAGCGCGTGTGTGCGCCTTTCGCTGTCTCCGCGTCGGCCAGCCAGTCAGAGGGGGAGAGCGTTGATTGGCCTGGAGCACTCGCGAGGCTAGTGACAAGCCTCGCGTGTCCCAGCAGCGTATCGACAAGGGGTTTGAGACGGACAGGAAGGCAGCGTGGCAAAGGCGGAGGGCAAGGAGACGCGAACTGTCACAGCTCCACATGAATTAAGCAAACCCCAGTCACCTCTAATACGGGACCGGCGATAATAGGGGTTTTTACAGGTGGGGTCGGGGGACGCACAGGCGACGAGGTCAAGTAGTTGTATGCAACAGAAAAGGGTAAGATGTGGTGTGGTAGCTCCACCTTGTAGTGCCATTTAAGTCCGTTTTGTTTTAATCAGTTATAATACGCTTTTTAAAAAGAACTTGACACAACTTTGAATAAGACAAAGAACTAGCACGTGCATTTTTACCTGCTGGCGACTTTGTTCTTATTTACTAGTTTGTAACTGTTGGGATACTTCTATCTTCGTTTCCCGGATAGCCTACTTACTGTGCCCAACTAATGGGTTTATCACCTACAACCTGATGGACACAATACTGTTGGGCTTGGGGTTAATGGTTAGGGTTAGGGGTTATGGTTAGGAGTTAGGGTTAACGGTTAGGAGTCAGGGTTAGGTTAAGGGGTTAGCGCAACTATTTCTTAACCATTAAAAGCACAGCCGCGCATTCCCAATAGCATTTTTTGCATTAAACTACTTGACCTCGTCGCCTGTGCGTCCTCTGGTCACGCATGTAAAAACCCCTATTACCACTGGTCCCGTGTTAGAGGTGACTGGGGTTTGTTTCCTTCAGGTGGGGCTACATAACCACATCTGACCAAGAAAGGCTATTGGGAATGCGCGTTTGTACTTTAATGGTTGAGAAATAGTTGCACTAAACCCTAACCCCTAATCTAAATCCCTAGCCCCTAACCCCTAGCCATAACCCATAGCCATAGTCTCTAGTCCTAACCCTTAACCCCAACCCCAACAGTATTGTGTCCGTCAGGTGGAGCTACCAAACCAAGTCTTTCCCATTTCGGTCTGACGAGGGCCGCTGACCGTCATCCCGCAGGTATGAGTTATGTTCTCGAAAATCGCCATTCGCAGACACAGTATGCCAGTGTGATGAATCATGCAATAAGCGAAACCATTTTGGGCCTCAGTGTTCCAAACAACATGCGAACTTCTACCCAGAGATTTTTTCACAATTCGTTTGTTTTTGAACTAACTGCATGCTGTTCATTCTGGCGATGCCTGTTGTCAGGCCTTCACGCATAAAAATGGCTGTCATGCTAGGCGCACATGTACTACTAAGCAGTTGGAAACATTTTTCCTCCCCTTGAGCATATGTGAGTTTTTTTGCAAAGTAACAGCGCCCTCACAGACCGTCAATAATACAGTTCCCGATAACGTGTTAAGAGCGATTTACGAACGGTCCGCTCAGCAGGAAATTCGAATGCGCCCAACGAATGGAATCATGGCGAGTAGCGTTCTGCTGTAGATGAAACATCTTCGCTATGGTCTGGGCATAGGTTTAATGGTGACGCGCAGGACTGTTTCCGCTCCAGATCAACCCTAACACGATAATACTCCCTCTATGATAATATCACTGGCACCGTCGTCAGGAATTAAGGACGGAGTACCGGGTCATTTGTTAGGCAGCATACTAATGGGGGGCCACGCTAAAGTGGACAACAAAGTAATGTAACGCTGCAGGGCTTTCTCCCGCCCGAACCAACTGCTCATCTTTTACTTTTCTACTATGCACGACACGCGATATGGGCAGAGGATCAATCGGAACGCATCCATTTTCTCCGACACAGTGAGTTGGCCTGCCGCGCTAATCTCGTGGCCAACATACAGTGACCGATCTCATGAAGTGTGGGCTGAAATTCTGAAATGCGTTTTCGATTAGGAAGGATTACGTGGGCGCGGTTTTAATATTAATTATCTTGCGGCATACCCTTATAACATTTCGGACTCGGCAGGATGTTGGCTTTTGAATGTACTTCTTTTCAATCTCCTGTAGAAAGCGTACTCGGTACAAAATGACTACTTATGTAGCATGCATTTTTCCCATTGAGTTTTGATGGTCTTGCGAATTCAAATATATTTTATAGAAATCATAAACAAAAATATGCTTTCCTTTAGTCAATCAATAGAGAATCACGTCTTATTTATATTTTATACTTAAAAACGGAGTATAATTTGGTTTTAAAAAAGTTTCTAAGTATGAGACTTTTTAAGACCGCGAAATGTCCATTCACATAGCATCGCACCTGGGCGTTTACCACTGCTCCTCATGAAATGTACAACATGGTCCGCATCCATTGCAAAATTTTATGGACACTGTATGATATCTATTTGATGGTATAGAAAAATATGTGATTTTCTTTACGCGAAGCGCATGAACCTTGTAGAGTGAAATCACTAAGCGCTAATGCAACCAATTATCAGGCTCCGAATTATTCGGCAGTTATAAAACTTTTTTTAAACCTAATTATACTCTGTTTTTAAGTATAAAATATAAAGAAGACGTTATTCTCTATTGATTGACTAAAGGAAATCATATTTTTGTTTATGGTTTCTATAAAATATATTTGAATTCGCAAGACCATCAAAAATCAATGGGAAAAATGCATGCTACTTAAGTAGTCATTTTTACCGAGCCCGCTTTCCACAGGAGATTGAAAAGAAGTGCATTTTAAAGCCGACATCCTGCCGAGTCCGAAATGTTATAAGAGTATGCCGCAAGATAATCATCATTACAACCGCGCCTAAGTTATCCTTCCTAATCGAAAACGCATTTCAGAATTTCAGCCAACATCTCATGAGATCGGTCACGCACTGTAAATGACTTTTGCGCCTATTAACTGGCACTCCTCAGATTTACAGTTGGATAGGCCATCCTCGGGGCTGACAGAAAGCTATCGATCTGTGATTATGATACGCCTCGGGATTGATAAAGAGGGGCGCATTGTCAAAGGTACGCGGTAGGCGAGATGACTGAATAAAGAAGGAACATTAGGAGCAGTTACCCAAACGTCCTATAGCAATTATTCAGAATTGTCTGTTTGGCCAAGAAAAGGGAGTTAGAATGATGTTCGGGTGTACATTTCGTAAAGTTAGGCTTACGATTCTCCACATTTAGGCATCGAATAATAGTGTAGAAAGTAGACGGCTGAGAAACCACGCAATATGATTTAAACCAGAATGACATAGATTTCTATGTACCATCTCCACTCCCCCGTCAGCTGGAGGCAATTTCACCACCTTCGTCATTGGCTTACGGCACATAACGACTTTCATATAGTGGATGCCACTAAGCATGGCGGAAAAGGCTAAATATCTTTTCAGTATTCTACCCCTTGAAATGCCGTAAGATAGTGCAAGAACACTAACAGCACAGTAATTCGTCAACTCACGCAATTGGAGTATTCGGGTACAATTTGCAAAGAGTTAACTCTACATGTAAACGAAAACCTATTTTACTAACCTTTATTCAGTGCTTGAAGCTGAAATAACTCACCGCAGTCCAAATAAGACAGAGGTTTATCAAAGTCGCAACTCATTCATAGGTTCTGACCTGACAACCACGCGAAGGAGACAAATTAAATCAAACAGTTCAAGCAATGAGTTAAACCCTTTGCCGGGATTTACGACTAGGGGTTCCAGAACTCCCGCCTCTCACAAAAACGCCTAATTGTACATACAATTAGGAGGCATGTAGTTTTGTCACTATTGGACCTGTCAAAGTTTGTGGCTCTGTACTCTTTCGAAAAAGTCTTTAATGCCTCACCATTGAGGACTGCGGCCTAGGCTTATTGGTCAGACCGGACTATAACTACCCCGAACGATCGCATAATTCATATTGGCCCAACTGTGAAAAATTCGACGCCTCGGTGGGATTCGAACCCACGCAGTAAGGGCAAAGCTTTGGCGCAGCCAACGCTGGTAGTCATCTGGTGGATTCTAGGTGAATTACTGAGGAAATCCTGCTTGGGCAGTCAACTTACTCTATCAGATTTGGTGGATTTCAGACGTTGCAGTAGGTTGGGCGGGTAACTTGACCCAAATGTGATTAAACTCGCGTCGTCCGGCGGGGCCTCGTAGCTCAAGTGGTAAGAGCGTTGGCTGCGCTAAAGCCTTCCCCTTACTGCGTGGGTTCGAATCCCACCGAGGCGCCGAGTTTTTCACAGTTGGGTCAATATGAATTATTCAAAATCTGCCAAAATATTAATGGATCGCAAAATTGTTTCTACTTAATTCGCTTCAGTAAGTTGAATTAACAGGATCAACCGTCTCCAAGGCCGCGTATGTTGACATTCAAATCAAGCCATCTAACCTCCTGCATGTCGTTAACATAAATGCATCTCTCGTGGTTGACGGCACCATACTTTTATTGCAACATTAGGACATGACTTTGAATGCCTACATAATGTTGGCTTGGCGCGCTATTTGGCGGGTTACCACGTCCCTAAGCTCGGGTTAACCTTATTATTAAGCTCTTACCAGTGACTTCGCGCCTGAAGGCATTGGCAAACCTACTTTGGTTAGGCAGGCCTTCAGCCCAGTAACGGGTATATTCTTTTTAAGTGGTGTTTTCGATAATCACGGAATCTAATTCGAGCCCTTAGGTCTATAGACGGGACATCAGAAACTGATGACAAACTTAAGGTCTTCGATCTTTCTAACTTCTTTCAGCCGGTCTTCATTCGAGAATCCAGTTATATTTGTTCTTTTCCTACCAGACTTCTCTTCCTTCTTCTCAACAATGGAATGGTACTTTTGATTGGCACTGGTAAAGGCGGAATCAACCCGGTTAAGACCGGTCAAATTACCTTGCCTGATCCTAATATCCATACGTGCATTTCCGGACTTGCCTATACACTGTGCCGAAAACAATATATTATACTTCAGATGCATTTCGATAAAGGCGCACTCTCGGATGCATGAACGAGCGTGCTTAACACTTCGAACTTTAAGGGAGGATCACGAACAATCAATTTAACATGCTTCTCGTGTAAAATAATATAGCGTATTGTCTAAGAACATCTAATGGAATGTCTGGAAGAGAATTACGTATTCTGTGATGTCCTGTATGGGCTTTGACGAGGACGCTCCACTCTCACGAGCATTATTTACTTTCAATAAAATTGAAAGAAACCGCAGACAGGGACAATCCATTGGATGTTACATTTTTTGACTTTAGGAAGGCCTTTGATAGCTTCCACACTGATACCGAGGAATAGGAATTAGAGGCAGAACGTAAAAATTCTGCATTCCAAAGTAAAGGAAGTTGTTTTTGAACATTTCACCTATGAATGGGTAATGGCTGAAAGATGTGTCCCACAGGGTCCCGTTTTATGCCCCTACTTTTCCCGATCTATATGAATGGCTGCTTCGGTGAATTGGACTTTGAAAGTGTAATGTTACTGAAAGTACAAAAATATGTGTTGACGGCGCAAGAAAGTTGCAATCGAACACACACAAAGTGATTATTTGGTCAGACCGGACGCTTCTCAAGTTTAATGTCTGTAGGTGCGTGGTCCTGTGCTTGAACGCCGACCGAAATCTATCTCCGAAACACCGGTAGTTTAGTAACGACATCACGTTAAAATAGGTGGAAAAGTAAAAATATCCGAGTACGTGAACGACCGCGAAATTGTGGGCCAGATCGTGCGTCTGATGGCCGTTGTGGGCTGTTCTGTATAGCGTATATATTCCATTGTCAAGTGTCGAATCTACAGATGTTTGCTGGAACTGAACACCAGTGTGTATATCGTCAACTTCGCCGGAGGATTCTACAGAAAATAACAGCCGTTTTGTGCTATTTGGCTATCTACTATTTTCGGACTTAGTTCGTCTTCGCTCTAAAGATTTCTCAGTTCTGATAGTAGTATACTACCTACCATCAAAATTTAAAGTTTCTGGATGCTCAACAATTTTACGACAATAACAGGACTGAGACCGGCAGTTCATTTTAAAGAAATTTTGTTGAGATGGCCTTCACATCCAGGATTTGTGCTCGCTCTTTTTATGACAGCAGCCACGGACAGGCAAAGCGCACCGAAACCGTAAAAGGTTTGAGGTACGAGAATGAATCTTTTGTTGGATGCTCATTTGTTCGGTATAAATTTAAAAACCGGAAAGCGAGGTTTCGGATTTAAAGATGTTCGTGAAAGTGAGCAATGATAGGAAAAAGGCAGTTAACTGGGTTTGTCGAAAGGCAATACGTGGTACGCAAATATTTCAAAGTAATATCGTCTCGGAGGCATTTTGAAATAAGTGTAACGACCAATAGGTACAGACTTGGATGCCAGTAGTGGCAGGACAACGGTAACGTGGTCGCTGATAAAGGCAGATGATATTCCTACGCAAGGCAACTTAAGCGAGGATATAATGGCCCTTCTCCGAGCCCCTATCTTAAGGCTGGGCCTCTCGCGAGTGTCTGCAGTTATGCATGAGGGCTGTCTGGGATTCACCTACTCCGCTTCCCAACTGACCAATCAGGTTCAAGGCCAAATCAGATGTGTTCTGGCTTAAGACGCTTTCGCGCATTCCCCGACAGACACTTGGGGACGCCGCTCTCCCGGTGCCGAACGTGCCCTCGCCACGCTGTTAATTCTCTTAAACCCTTTTTAAATTATTCTACACAGAGTTACAAGTAGGCACTGGGTGACCTGATACAAACCTTCCGCATCATACGCGGTCAGGACTGCAGCTTCGTACCGCGGGACTTCTTAGAGTTAGCAACCACCACAAACCAACGAGGTCATCCATTCGAAGTACGTGTGATCGGGGCCAGGCTGGACACATGGAAGTTCTTTTTCTCGAACAGAATGCTCCAAACTTGGAACGCCCTGCCCCCGAATGTCGTTATGTCTGTTTCCGTCGAGGTCTTTAAGAGGAAGCTGGATTTGTATAACAGTGTCCAATAAATTGCCAACCAAACTCTGTAACCTTGACAGACAATATTGATATAATACTACTCGCTATATAATACTTTGCTATATTTTAAATTGAATTTCTTATTGCCTTGAATCCATCACCTACGCTTGCTGGCATGCACCAATGCAAATTTTGTCACCGGGGATATTATTTCTTTCCCTGCACTCGGAATAACCACTGTACTACTGCTCGCTGACGCTCTTCTGCTTATTTGCTACCCCTATGATACCTTTTCCAGTTTTTCAGATGTTTCAGTTGATTGTAAACGAAAAATGAGTTCAAATGTGAAGACCAACATTTTCCTAAAATACACCTGAATCGAACTGGGCTGAAGTGAATATGGCATCCACCCGACTGGTTTCCCACTCTGTTCATTTGGGACCGAGCCCGAAAGCCATCGTGGCCAGGGTCTCACTCTCGGATACGGCTTCTGGGAAGAGGACACAGATGTATTACCTGTCGTATTTAGTGCCATAGAATGTAGATCGCCCAACATGTAAACGTAAATAACGAAAGTTCCCCTATATCGAAAGGGGATATAATTTGATCACCCGGTGTACCATTACAATCATGATTATCAGCTATCTCGGGTGTACTGTGGGACATCCTAAGGAAAATAAAGAAAATAAAGTAGATTGGCGGGCCAACAGGCTCATTCAAATTAAAAACACAGGGTGTCCATCACGCGGATGTCTCCTTGCCCCTCCAAGATCACAAGGTCCAAGGGTTATATTACTGAGGTGAGTTGACATTACGAACATCGTAAGCAAACGAGGCCAAGTGCAGACCACGGAACCGGTATTCCTGGTCGCAGTCCTAAGCACGATTACAAATTCAACATTGTCGCTAGACTGCAGGCTGAATAAATAGTATTCGGTATGTTGCAGTGTGTAACAAATAAAAAGATAAAACAAACGCATACTTAACTTGGTTGTATGGTCAAAATCGCACTTACAATATGCCCCACTAATACGCTACATTAGGTAAAAATAGAGTTAATTACGTCTTAGCCACCTCGGAAGTTTATTTTAAATATTCCAAAGTACGCATAACCAAGGCTCAGTCGAAATCGAATTTTTAGCCAGCCGTTATTCTATATGCCCAGCGCCAGTCTTTGCCATTGAAAATTTCTCACGTTCTGTACTGCGATTAATA